>JAGKPW010000402.1:0-204687 GCA_019926035.1 Melaleuca alternifolia | reverse complement strand
ATTCAAACATTCATAATCTTAGATGGTGAAATCACCACTGCTGTCATATAGGCCACTCGATGAGAAACAACGCGATAATTTTGAGGAAATTGATTATAAACTAGCTCAAACAACTCAAGACTTAAAGGTTGTGCTTGGTCATCTAGATTTCTAAACGGGATAAGACTGGATATGATAGGATATGATAAGAAATCTATTAATTTTTTCATATCCCATCCAATGTTTGGTGAACTATGGATTTAAAGTCGGATATCATCATATCCTATCAAATGTACTGTTTGGTGAACTACAGATTTAAATTTGCATATTTTAAAAACAATAACATCAGGCAAATACAAATTTGCAAGTTTAACAGATTCTCATCGAATTTCATGATTATGCATTGTAATAATATTTTCTGTTCCTTTGATATAATTTTGGTTATCCCCTTCAACATCAAACATTTTTAGAATAACCTCAATTTCAATATATTCACTTTAAAACATGAATTCTTTTTTAATCTTACAAGTTTTCATTTGTTTCCATTATGTTACACGTCCAATACCAAATCAAACAAATCTCTAATTAGAGCAAAACACAAAGTCTAAGGTTCATTCGTTTTTTTTTTCAGCTGTTATAAGGATGCAATGCCAATTAATTACGTTAACGAACAATCTTACATTAATAAAGTACATTACAATTCATCGCTTTTGTAAAATTTCAATATAAATCAGAGAGCTATCAAGGAGAAGGTTTCGACGTTGATACTTTGGATAAGAGCTTATTTTGAGTTCAAAAATTTTTAAGGGTTTTCTTATTTTTTATGCCAAACTAAAAATGTTTATTCAAAATGAAAAATCTAAAATTGGTTCAAGACTTATAGAATTAATACTAAAAATCAATGAAATAAATTGTGGTCACCCACCTAGAGATTTTTAACTTTTTTAAATTTTAATTTTTTTGAACTTTTTTAAAAAATGAATTTTGAATTTCATACAAAAAATTTTATTGTTTCAATTTTTTTATTTTTTTCTTTAATATTTTTTACTCCAAAAAAGTGGACTTCAGACCAAGTCAGAGAAACAGGGTCTGACTTTCTAATTGAACCCAACAAAGGAGTTGGAGTCACGTGTGGGTGAAAAATAGAGAAAGAAAAAGCATAAGGTTTTATGTTTCAGATTAAAAAAAATCCTATACAACTTTATCTCACCCTCTCCCTCGGATTTTTTCATCTGGTTTATATCCCTTTTGATATCCAACATTATAATATCCTAGACAACTACCAAACATGAGAGTGGATAAAATATATTTTATCCTGGTTTTTATTCGGCCGACCAAAAGTAGCCAAAGAGTAGAGTAGAATCACGAGGCATCCATTAGAAATCTAGAGAAGCAAGTTGGCCAGTTAGTTAACCATTTATTTGAAAGACTGTATGGTACTCTTCTAAGGAACACTGAGAAGAGTCCAGTTCAGAATGCAAAAACAATCATCTTAAAGAGTAGAGAAAAATTAGTAGAAATTTGTCTAATGAAGCAATAGAAAAAAAGGAAGGAAACCAATCTACCTAAAGCTGAAAAACCCAAAATTGAACCCTCCAAAGCAAATGTTTGAAGCAAGGTATTTCCAAACATCCCAAAGCCATATGTGCCGTCGGTTCTATACCCAAAAAGACTTCGGCAACACAAAATAGATAAGTAGTTCTCTAAATTTCTTGATATTTTTAAGAAATTGCACATTAATATTCCTTTTGCAAATGTCTTAGCCCAGGTGACTTGTTATGCAAAATTTTTTAAGGAGATTTTGGCAAACAAAGGAAATCGGAAGATTATGAGACTGTGAAACTTAATGAGGAGTGTTAACCTATATTGTAGAATAAGTTACCACCTAATTTAAAAGATCCAATGGGTTTTACTATACCTTATACTATTGGTAATTATTATTTTAATGAGAAATTGTGTGATTTAAGTGCAAGGACTAATCTAATGCCTTATTCTGTTTTTTTTTTTTAATTAGGTTTGGGAGAAATAAAAGCTACCACCATATCTGTTCAATTAGCTGATCGATCGATTAAATACCCAAGAGGCATATTAGAGGATGTTCTAGTTAAGGTTGACAAGTTTACTTTCCCTGCAAATTTCATTGTCTTAGAGATGGATGAGGATTTTGATGTCACAATCATTCTAGGCCAACCTTTTTTAGTAATAGGGAGAGCTCTAATTGATGTGCAACAAGGAAAATTAATTCTTAGAGTTCATGATGATCGAATCACTTCCAATGTGCTCAAAGCCATAAAATATCTTGTTGAGCACAATGAATGTTTAAGAGTTGATGCAATCGATCGACTTGTGGAATCAATTTTTAATAATGCCACAATCAAATACCCGCTAGAGGCATGCTTGTATTGGTTAAACAAAAGAGAAGCTAAAGTTGAAGAGGTCAAGTAGTACATAAACTTTTGGAAGTAAATCCACCTCTTCCAAGATTTAAACCATCAAAATTTGAAGAATTGGGATCAAATTTGAAGAAAAAGAAACCCTACATTGAAGAACCACCGATTCTAGAACTTAAACATTTACCATCTCATCTTAAATATGCTTTTCTTGATGGAATTTCTTCTCCTCCAATAATTATTTCTTCTTCTTTGACAGGTGTGTTAAAGGTGAAGCTCCTATGAGTCTTGAAAGACCATAAAGGAGCAATATGATGGACCATTGCAGATATTAAAAATAAGTACCTCAATATGCATGCATGAAATATTGATGGAGGAGCAATTCAAACTAGTCATCCAACCTCAGAGGAGGCTCAATCCAAAAGTATAGGAAGTGGTGAAGGCCGAGGTAATCAAGCTACTTGATGCAGGGATCATCAATTCTATCTCTGAAGTGCTTGGGTAATTCTTATGCAAGTTGTTCAAAGAAAAGGAGGCATGATTGTTTAGCTTAATGGTGATAATGAATTAATTCCTACTAGAACAGTTACTAGATGGTGTGTTTGTCTGGATTATAGAAAATTGAATGATGTCACCCATAAAAATCGCTTTACCCTTTATTGATCAAACGTTAGAGAGACTTGCAGGCATGAATTTTATTGCTTTTAGATGGATATTCTAGTTATAATCAAATCCATATTGCACCTGAAGATCAGGAAAAAACTACTTTTCCTTATCCCTATGGTACTTTTACCTATAGGATGATGCCTTTTGGTCTGTGCAATGCACCTGCTACTTTTCAAAGATGCATGATGGCTATTTTTCTGACATTATAGAAAAATATATTGAGATATATTAATGGATGATTTTTCTGTTTTTGGCTCATCTTTTGATTCATGCTTGAATAATTTAGCTTTAGTATTACAAATGTGTGAGGAGGCTAACCTTGTTTGGAATTAGAAGAGGTTTCACTTTATGGTGCAGCAAAGGATTGTGCTAGGCCATAAAATCTATGTGAGAGGAATTGAGATGGATAGAGTTAAGATTGAAGTTATTTCAAAATCGTTGCCTCTTACATCTATAAAGCTTATTCGAGGATTTTTTGGATATGCCCGATTTTTCTAAGATTGCTAGACCCCTCTCTAAATTGTTGGAAAAAAAATGCTAAATTTGACTTCTCTAATGATTGTTTGCAAGCATTCAAAAATGAAAGGAGAAGTTAGTTTCGACCTATCAAAACTGCACCTAATTGGGAATTACCTTTCGAGTCAATGTGTGATGCTAGTGACTCGGCTGTTGGAGTTGTACTTGGACAAAGAAATGATGGAATTTTTTGAACCATATACTATGCAAGTCACACTCTATCTGGAGCCCAATTGAATTATACCACAATTGAAAATAAGCTTTTGGAGGTAGTCTTTACTTTTGATAAATTACTCTCTTATTTGATTGGTGTCATTATTTATATTAACCATTCCACCCTCAAGTATTTGCTTGAAAAGAAAGATTCAAAATCTAGATTGATTAGGTGGATTTTATAACTGCAAGAGTTTGACTTGGAAATCAAAGATAAGAGAGGGGCCAAAAATTTAGTGGCTGGCCATCTTTCTATATTATCAAATACCCATGTGGTGGAAAGACCAATCCAAAATGAATTTCCTGATAAGGCACTCTTCCTTGTCAAAACTAAAACCCCCTGATATGTCGATTATGATAATTTCTTGGTAAGTAAGGTTCTCCCTCCTAAATTGACTTATCAACAAAGGAAGAAGTTCTTTTCAGATGTTAAACACTATTTTTGGAGGATCCTTTCTTATTTAAGATATGTGCTTGTCGCGACCAACCTGAACCTTCCCAAGGAGGGAGGGTCATAAATGTAGGTTTAGAGGTATTGTTCGTTATAGGATCCGAGTTGGCGTCCCTAAAAGGTGGTTCGAACGCATCTCCTGATCACATCCAACTCGATTCATCAATTACAAATGTGAACTCTCCCAAGTCCATACCTCACGTGATGTTAAGGCTTTTGATTTTAAAAGTTCTCTAACAACCTAAATATTTCCAAGAGTCACCGCTAGCTTGTTGGGATTAGCTAGAAACCGATTGAGACGTGTGAGTGTCAATCCCTACGGAGCCAGAAATTCTAAGGTCCAAGGACTTGTTTACTTTATTATTTTATTAGCACTCTTTCAGTACCTAACCAATTAATTTTTTAATCTAAAGTGATCATGCACTCTTACTCATATTTTATGGTCCTAAAAGGTTATTCATAGCCACTAAGTATCAATGCAATTATTTTTGTGATAATTTTCATGCAAATCTAAATTAAAGTTAAACTAATCTTTTAAAAAAAATTAACACGCAATTTATTAAAGGACGGGGCGAGAAATAAACACTCAAAGTATTGAAATATGATACGATAATAAACACTCAAATAATTGAATGCGACTACTTAATGACAATGTAAAACCTACAATACGTCAAGTAATTAATAATACATTACCTCATTATAAGTCTCGAGACATGATCCTTCGAAACCCGGCTATTTAAAGGTAAAAGTGAACTTAAACATAATAAATTGATTCAAGTAAAGTCTAAGCTAGACTATCATAATCATTCATTAGATGAAATGATGCTAAGTCTAGGTGGATTTTGTTAGACTAAGCATATGTTAATTGACTCGAACATATCAAAATTAGCATAATCCTTATGAACTTAGACTAAACTTTTACAAAATTAAGACCGGCATGGACATCGGTCTAACACCATTAACTTTATACATGTCATCTCCTTAATCACCATCACATGACATAATCTAAGGGTGTCAATTCTGACACTCATCCAATGCATTCAATCAAAAGAAAACAAGCAGCAATGCTCTTAGCAAATCAATTGTCACAAAATTTACTCATGCAATTCAAATACCTGAAGTCATTCCAATAAACATCAAGTCATGCATTGAGTATAATCATGCATCTACACATCCACAAGCAAAGCTAAATAACATATGCAATTATACTAAGAATTATGGAGAAACCAAAATCACCTAGTTGTCGATCAAGATAGCTTCTTCAATTTTTTCAAAAAGTTGGTGTTAATTAATTAAAGTAGACTTATTCTAAACCTAAGATTTGATTTTTAGGGAGGGCTGACTTTCCTAAACAAACCATCAATTTTTTATTTTTTAGAATTTTTAGCAAAAATATTTCTTTATTATTAAGAAATTATATAGTATAATATTTATAATAAGTAAAAATAAATAAATAAGAGAGAGAGAGAGACTCGGGATTGGGCTCCGAATCTGACCCTAGTCTTTCCCAAAAAAAAAGAAACTATTTTTTTAATTTTCGAATTTTTTATTTAAAATATTTTTTATTTGTTTTATTAATAAAATATTATTTCATAATATTTAATTCAAAACGGGTCAAGCTCAAAATAGGGTCAGGTTTGGATAGGCCAGACATGGGGGATTAGGCTCGCAGACCTGGACCCGCGAGCTGGGCCCTAGGCTCACGGTAGGCCAATCCTTTTCTCTTCTTTTTCTATTTTTTTTTTCTTTCTTGATCCAGTGTTCGCTCGACCAACCCAGCCCGGAATTAAGAGACCTGCAGGCCTTTACCAAACTCAGGCTCAACGTCCCAATTGGGCCATGCCGGCCCACCAAAGGCTGAAATCAGTTCAGCGGCCACCAGCGCCTTGGCAAAAACTCGCTAGAAATTTTTTATGCTAACACCTGACATCTACACCTTTGGCTGGCAGCTATAGCAATCTAGCTTATCCAACAATAGTTACCAGCTATCGACAAACCTTTTTGGCGACGATTTTCAACCACCGATTCGACCGTAGTCAAATCAATACATTTCCTAACAAAGAATATTCTAAATAAAAGACATGCACACACGTACAGTAAAGATGATGATGAAACTAACTAAGATAGACCTCAAGCCATGGGCTTTATTGATGTGGGGAAGTTTTCAGCAATGATAATCATGCCCAACTAGGACAAGGATTCATGCTAGATCTTCCGCAACTTTCAGCGATGGAGATTCGAGACATTGCCAAAACCCAAGATGAAGAAGGCTCTCTCCAAAAACGACTCTGAAAGGCATCGGTGACGATCAACCCATGGGGAAGGGTTTTATACAGATCGAAGGAATTTTTCGGACAACTTTTGGAGTGAAGTTGATTGCAAATTGAAGTTTCTTAAGAAGTATGCTTGTGTCGGAGGTAATTCGTGAGAGAGGTGAAAAGAGAGATTTTTCTTCTTTCTTCTTTCTTCTTTCTTCCCCCAGACCCCCGAGCTCCCCTTCCCCTTCTTTAGTTTTTTTTTTTTTCCGAAGCCCTTTCCTTTCCATCAACTTTCTTTTTCTCTCTCTCCTCTATCTTTTCGTCTCCCCTCTCTTCTGTCGTTTTTTCTTCTCTCTCATTTTCTCCTATTCCCACCTGTTCCGTCTGCCCCCCTCCCCTTTTATCAACTTTCTTTCCAACTCAAAGTCGGACCTCTTTTTTGTAATATTTTTTTATTAATTTCTTATTGTTGTCTTAAATTTTAATTAATTTTTTTTATTTATGATAGTTTAATTTTTTTTGTCCTTCCCCCCAAAACCCCCCACCAAGCCCTTCAATTAGCCCCTTTTCTTTTTTAATTAATTTTTAAAAACTTTAATGTAATTAAAATTTAATTACTTTTTTTGAATTTTTTTAGAAAAAAAAAAAATTATAATAAATAACAACTTTCTCAACAATTAAGCTAAAAATGACTTACTAGACTGCAAAATTAGGTGTCAACAATGCTAATCGAGTTATTAGTTCCTAATGAAGAAATATCTAATATTCTTTTTCATTGCCTTGATGGACAGACAAGTGGTCACTTTGGTGCCACCAAGACTGCAACTATGGTTTTACAGTTTGATTTTTATTGGCTCACACTATTTAAAGATGCATATTGTTATGTTGTTGTATATGATAGGTGTCAAAGAACTGGTAATATATCTAAAATACATAAAATGCCCTTAAACAATATCTGAATATGTGAATTGTTTGACTTTTGGGCTATAGATTTCATGGGATCCTTTCCACTTTTTTTTTTTTGGTAATATTTATATCTTAGTTGTTGTAAAATATGTTTCTAAACAGGTAGAGGCCGTAGCTATTCCATCCATAATGCTAGAGTTGTGATTAAATTTTTGAAAAAGAATATTTTCACCATGTTTGGCATGCTTAGAGCTATTATACGTGATCAAGGCACAAAACTTTTAAATAAGCAATTTGACTCACTTTTGCATAAATGTGGTGTGACACTGTTGACACCTAAATTTTACCGGTCCGATAAGTCAACTTTAGTTAATTCGGAATTAATTTTATTTTTATAAATAAAAAATCAAAAGAATTATTAATTAAATTAAAACTAAAGTTAAAATGAGAAAAATGAAAAGAAGAAGAAGAAGAGGAGATATGACTTTGACTAGACATGAGTAGGGAGGAGGAGACGTAGGGCAGGGGGGGAGTTTGCCAAAAGTGAGAGAAAATCTTGAAAAAAAAAACAAAAGGAAAAAGGGGAAGAAAAGTCAAACAAAAAGGATGGAGAAGAGAGGGAAAGGGGGGAGATCATACGCACACGCAAAGGAGAGAAGACAGCAAGGAGCAGGGTAACCTGCACACGCAAAAGATGTCAAAGAGCAGAGGAAGGAAAGAAAGTCAACGAAAAAAAGTGAAAAAAGAAAGGAGAAAAGTGGTCTTGGGGGCTGGGACATCGCTCTCTCTCTCTCTCTCTCTGCCCGTCGTCTCCTCCCCCTTCTGCACGCTCTCTCCTTGAGCTTTCTCGGCTGGTTCCTTCTGGGTCTCATCTCTCTCTCTCCCTCGCCGTCGCCTCCTCCGAGTTCGCCGTCGCCCGCTGCCTCTCTCCCAGCTCCGCCGCCCTTCAGCTCGCCGTCCGCGACTCCCTCAGCTCCGCGGGTCTCCTTCAGCTCGCGGACGGACGGCCTTCAGCTCGTCCCCAGCAGCTCACACGCTTCCCCCTCTTCTCCAAGCTCGCGCTTTTTCCAGCTCCACCCGCGATTTCACCTCCATAGGTAAGCATTCTCGATCATCTTCATTTCAGATGTTCGCTGCGTTTTTTTTTATCATGCTTCCAATGTGATGTTAAACTTGGATTTAGTTTATGTTGAACATGATTTCGTTAGTTTAACGTTGAACATAGGTTAACTTGACTTGTCGAGCTTATTCGGTTTTTTTTTTCTTTGATTCTTAGGTTAGTTGCATAGTTTTAATTGATTTCATAACTCTTTAGTTACGTCGTGATACATAAAAATTATAGAATCGTCAGTAATAGTTCTCGGTTGATGTTGAAGGTGAGCGTGAGTGAATGAAGAAGATGAGTTGCAAAGAGACCTGATAATTTGTTGGTCTAATGGGCTTAGGAAGAAAAGAGGTTGGATTAAAAATGATAAGAATGGGCCAAATAAAAGAAAAGGGAGGTTGAAAAAAGGAATTTAAAAAAAATGGGCCGGCGACATTAAAAGAAGAAAATGGGCCAAAATAAAAGAAAGAGAGGAATTAATAAAAAATGGTTTGGGCCGGAATTAATAAAAAATTCGTTTTAAAAAAAATATAAGAATGAGTTGGGCCCAGCCCATTATCAAGACTTACTCGGACCATTAAGGTCCGAAATCCATAAAAAAATAAAATTGAAATAAACAGTAACAATAATAAAAAATCCGAAAATTGATAATAAAAAAATTCAAAATAATAAAAAAATATAAAAAGAAAAGATAATATGAAATTCAGATAATAATAAATAATTCGAAAATAATAAAAAGATAATATGAAATTCAGATAATAATAAATAATTCGAAAATAATAAATAGATAAAAGAAAATTAGAAAAAAAATAAACAAATCAGAAAACAGAAAATAGATAATAGAAAATTCAGAAAATAATAAAAAGGTTAGAAAATTAGAAAATTGATAATCGAAAAAACCAAAAATAAATGAAATATCAGAAAATAGGAAATAGATATTAGAAAATTCAGAAAATAATAGAAAATCATTAAAAAATTTTAAAAAAAAATCATTAAAAAATATTAGAAAATTAGAAAATCATTAAAAAATATTAAAAATATTAGAAAATCATTAAAAATATTAGAAAATCAAAAAAATCATTAAAAAACAGAAAATCATAGAAAATCATTAAAAAATATTAGAACATTAGGAAATCATTAAAAAATCATAAAAAAAATTAAAAAAATCAGAAAATCTTTAGAAAATCATAGAAAATTAGAAAATCAATAAAAAAATAATTAAAAAAATTAGAAAGTCATTAAAAATTATAAAAAAAGGTCAATAAAAAATAAATAAATAGAAAATAAATAAAAAATAGAAAATTTCTAAAATGAATCCTTTTGAATAAACTCTTAGAGCTTGACATCAAAATATTAGTGGACTACCCTTTTAGATGATGTAAGCTTGCATGCAAACATTTAGGTTAACCAATCAATCAATCAATTTTAGGTACCGAAAGGGCGTTAACTAAATAGTTAACGTAATCAAGTCCCCGTACTTTAGGAATCTCTGGTTGCGTAGAACGTGAAGCATTCCTCCCGATGCTTTCACTCGGTTTCTAGCCAACCCCAATAGGCTAGTGGCGACTCCTAGAAATATTTTAAGTTGTTAAATAACCTTAAAAAAATCAAAAAGTCTTAATGTCACGCGAGGTATGGACTTGGGAGAGTCCGCACTCGTAAAGATTGAACCGAATCGGATTACGATTACACGTTGCTTTTAAGCCGTCTTTTAGGGATGTCGATTCGGACCTCTTCACGAGTAATATTTCTAAACCTACTTAATACCTTCCCCTTCACCGGGGAGGTTCGGGTAGGTCGCGACAGCTTGGCGACTCCGCTGGGGAGTTGTGGATTTAGGCCTAATAAAATTGATTGATTGTTAATTGTTGAGTGTTAACTAATATGTTTTATGCAGCGCTTACATGAAGACAAAAGTAAGTCCACTAATTTGATGTTGTGTTAGATTGTATATGCAGGTTGGGAGATATAAGGGGTTGAGTGTTTTGTTAACCAATTTGTCTTGCAGAGAGATGTAGGAATGTATGAATATGTGGATGCAATTAAAGTGTTGTTTGAACATAAATTGATGTGCATGTTTTCTTATCATTGCATCACTACACCTCGCACACACAACCTACGGCCAAAGCCCAAACCGCGATTAGGAAACCCTTAGGAGGTGTTGAAAGGAGGAACCCGCGTGGGGAACGACCCGTGGTAATCCCCTTTCGATCCCGCTCGTTCTAATTAGTGATGATGGGAACTATCTGACGAAAGTGCGGACGGAAAAACCCTTCGGATCTAGTAAGAATGGGAGCCTTAAGCCTATAGATATCCTCCCATTAGATACTATCCTCACAATTTCATGCGTTTGTGTTTGTAAATGCAACATCATTGTCCCATTCTCACCATGGTTTGTAAGTATTTTTCTTTACCCACTTATCATTACTTCGATTTTATTTTATTTTATTTTATTTTTGTTTCTTTCTTTGGTCATACGATGTGTTGCGATTTGATTCAAATGCCCATATAGGTTTAGTTTCGATGGGTACTCCCGAAATCCGAATCATCCCTTCCCCAAGGAAGGCCCTTCTAAGCATGTGGGATGGTCTTACCGACAATAAACGAGATTATGTGGAAAGGAAGATTGGATATCTCATTTCTCTTCTACACGTGGAGCCTTAGGCAGCCATGGTCAAAGCGATAGCACATTTTTGGAACCCGACGACCTCCACATTCGTATTTGGTCGAAACGAGCTAACCCCGACTTTAGAGGAGTTGGGTGTCATCATAGGAAGCACACCATCTTTTGGGTGGGCCAAACCTTTAATAGGCTCCGATCCTATTTCAAGTTTGAGTGAATTTTTAAAAGTAAACACCATTGAAATTAGGAATGTCTTACGAGGAAATTCAAATGCCTTCCCTTTTTCTTATTTGGAAAGACACTTAGCCAGTTTATCCACCGGATCAGACCTTCAAGATGCTAAAGTTTTCCTTCTTGCCTTCTTTGGTTTTGTCATCTTTCCTCATACAAGAAAAACCATGGACCCTCGAGTTGCTTTTATCGTTCACCAATTTTGTCACTCAAAAGGGTTTACGAACATGATTTTAGCCGAAACATTCATTTCCCTATCTCGATTTAAGGATGGCTCTTCTAGTGTTTTTAGGGGTCCAATAGGTCTTCTTCAAGTTTGGCTCCTCTCACATTTAAAGGAATTCGGTGGCAGTATGTTTATTCTAGAAATCGATAAAAACATGCACCCTCTTTCAAAATACAAAGAAATAGAGAAATTTATCCATTTTTGGTCATTCCATTCATGGATGGATTTCTTTATAAATCTTGTTCCAAGTCAAATTTTATGGCAAACCTCATGGATAAGATTTCCCAAAGCACGCCTTACTAGCGGGTTTGACGATCCAATCCCACTCTTGGGATTCACTGGATCTACGTCATATTATCCATTAAGGGTAGCTCGTCAATATCGCATGCTTCAAGAAATCCCTCCTCCACTAAAGTTGGGTTTATATCGTTTTGACTTCCGCCCTCAATTCATCCAAGGAAATCAAGTCCAACAGATCAAGGAGCAAATTGACAAGATGGAGGATGTGCTATACCATTGCCCACCAAGAGATGTGGATTGGGTTTTGGAATTGGAGGACGAAATGAGAGAACATCACGCTTCTAGAAAGTACATGCTTCGTCAACCAGAACCTGAGCTCAAAGTGCTTCTCCCTTACGTTTCTCCTAACCCAACTCCAAGGGAAGTTCAGATTCAATATGCCATTAGAGAAAGAGACGAAGCCCTAGCCAAAGTCGAACGCCTTACCCAAAAGAACAAACGGCTCCACTCATGTCAATCGAAGAGATCAACCCGAACCGAAGCTTCAAGCTTGTCCCGTTAAAATTTCATTTCTTTGTATAAACTTTTTTTTATGGTCCCTTTTCCTTAAATTAGTTTGATGTATAGGGCTTTTTATTTTTATTATTTTTCGAGTACAAGAACCTTCTCTTTGTTGAGGAGCTTTTGATGTAATTAAGGATCTTATCGTTTTTTAGAGTTCTTAGTAATTAGCAAGCGGGCATTTGAACCAAACCAGCGTATTGCCCCTTTTATTATATAAATTCTTGATATGAAACTCCGATAAGAATATATTTTCGTGATATTGGACTTACACGAAGGATTCTTATCTGTGTTACATTACGAGAATCGATAATATAAAAGGGGAGTTTAGTTGTCTCTTCGTATTCTGTTCTACTCACTTTTTTTTCCTTTTTCTTTTCTTTTCTTTCCTTTTGTATTCGATCCACAAGTATTAAATCACGGCTTTCGAACGATCGCCGATTCTCACGAGGTCAAGATCCCTAAAAATGAACATGGAAGAGCAGAACACCCGTTTCGCCGCGATTGACGACAAGATTAATGATTTAGCTGCCCAGTTTGCGCAATTTGCAAACGATATCCGAGCCGCTTTGGTGCCGTCCAACCCAGATCAAGCAGTGCCCGAAGCGATTCCAGAGTCGGTGACCGTCGAGGCTGGAGACAAAAATGTGCAGATGCCAACTCAAACACCCGTGGTGGTCGAGCTTGACCCCATTTCTGAGGCTATTACAGCACGAATGGAGGAGGAGAACAATAGAAGATTTGCTAAATTGGAGGAGAAACTTCGAGCCATGCAAGGCTATGAAGCGAATGTAATGGAGGATTTATCCCGATACTCCAAGATGCACTTTCCGGACAAATTCAAGATCCCGGAGTTTGTCAAATATGATGGAACTGGAGATCCAAAGATCCATCTAAAATTTTATCTGAACCGAATGGGGAGATATGCGCAAAACGCCCCGCTTTTGATCCAAACTTTTCAAGAAAGTCTATCTGGCCCGGCTTTACAATGGTATATCCTGCTGGAGCCCGAGAAAATGGAACGCTGGGAAGAAGTGGTTGAAGCTTTCATACTGCAGTACAAGTATAATACTGAGATCGCTCCTACACGCGATGTTCTAGCTCGCACGGAGAAAAAGAGGAGCGAATCTTTCCGAGCTTTTTGCCCAAAGGTGGCGTACCATTGCTGCACAAGTTAAACCGCCATTGGACGATAAGGAAATGATCGAATTATTCCTTAGGGCCCTTCCCCAAGATTTTTACAATAAAATGATCGGATCAGGCTGTGATACTTTCTCTCGGCTAGTAACCATTGGAGAAAGGATTGAAGGAGCCATCCACGAAGGACGAATTAGTGAAGGGTCGAGTCGCAGATTCCCCATCAAGAAAGATAAAGAAGTGGAAGTGGCATTTGTTCAAGCCCCGGCTGAACCAAGATTACCCCCAAACTCGCGATACCCTTCGGTATCCGGAGGAAGAACTAACCAGAGTTATGAAGTAAGAGGAAAGACATCGAGAATTTTTACCCCCCTTCCGAGGCCGTTATCAAAATTGCTGCCAATGTTGTTGGCGAAGCAAATGGTCGCCAAGGAAGTACCTCGAGACAATCCTCCCAGATTTTACGGATTCGACATGTCAAAATCATGCGAATATCACATGGGCGAAAAAGGGCATGATGTTGACAATTGCTTGATACTCAAAATCAAAGTGCAGAACTTGCTTGATAAAGGGATATTAGCTTTTAAAGACTCACAACCCAACGTGCAGCAAAACCCTCTTCCGGATCATGGACAAAACGTAAACATGATTATTGGAGTTGTTTGTGGTGATATAGACTGTCCATCCGAACCGGAGGGAAGAAGTAATGACCCTTCTCTGTTTGAAGGGATGAGAGCCATGATAACACCCATAGTTATTGACTTGTATGCTGAAGAAGAGGCTTTGAGGTCTAATAGGAGTGACATTGAGCATGTGGCGATTGATCATATAGCCGAGGAGTTCACATTGCTAGGGATGAGCAAGGATGACATTGAAACGGTGGTTATTCAATTGCCGCCATTAGATGAAGAAGAAGTCATGTTAGAAATTTCGCCGAAGCTGAACACTAAAGCCGTTTTTTGGAACTATGGGACAAATGAGGTTGATGTGGTCACTCGTTCAGGTCGTTGCTACGCACCTACTGAAGTAGTCGAGAAGAAAGCAGTCACCAACGAGGAGGCCGAAAAATTTCTTGCAATCATCAAGAATAGTGAGTTCAAGGTGGTGGAGCAGCTGCGGAAAATGCCAGCCCAAATTTCGTTGCTGGACCTTTTAAGACATCAGAAAAGCATAAAAATGCATTGTTGAAGGTTCTTAATGAAGTGCATGTCCCAGAGACCATTGACGATAGCCAGTTGGAGGAGTTCGTTGGGTCCATATTGCTAAAAGACCAAATGTCGTTCTCTGATGAAGACTTCCCTCCGGAGGGCCGTAACCACGCTAAAGCTTTACTCATTTCGGTGAAATGCTGCAGCAAGGTGATTTCGAGGGTGTTAATTGATAATGGTTCAGCTTTAAATATCTGCCCCTTGGCTACTTTGCATCGCTTGGAGGTTGATGAAGCGAGAATTAGAAGCTCTAAATCGACTGTCCGTGCCTTTGACGGGATGAAGAAGCAGGTCATCGGCGAGATTGAGCTTGAGCTTTTGATTGGCCCGGTACCTTTCTTAGTGAATTTCCAAGTGTTAGATATCCCTAGTGCTTTTAACTTTCTATTGGGACGCCCGTGGATACACACTGCTGGGGCAGTACCCTCTAGTTTGCACCAGAAGGTCAGATTCATTGTGGACAACAAGTTAATCACCGTTCATGCTGAGGCAGACTTCAAGGTGTACCATGATACTGCCATCCCATACATTGAACCAGAAGCAAAGGAGGAGTCCAGCTATCAGGCGTTTGAGTTAGTGTCCATGATTTGGGTGCCAGTTGGAGTTGCCATGCGTAAGCCCGAAATGAGTAAATCGCCGATGATGTCAAGCAGGGTGTTACTCGAATATGGGCATACCCCAGGAAGAGGATTAGGCACGCATGCTCAAGGTATCATCAGACCTATTAGACTCGCTAAATGCTACCAAAGGAGAGGTCTGGGTAAGTTGAAACCAAGGATGGGAAGAACAACAAAAAGCCAAAGGAAGGAGGAGAACTTCGTCGGCGACTACTCCCTCCTCCTATAGAAGAAAATTTCCGGAAATCATCTCGGCTGTTGCATGAAGAGGAAGGAGTCATATATGATGTCGCTCATTTGTTTCAAGAAGACTTCATCTGCATGATCTCTGACAAAGCGGCTGAATCTTCCACTAGTTATCTTGATCCGTCTCTGCATGACATTCTAAATGATAAATGCGTATGTGACTCGGAAATGGATAATGAAAAATCTCTCGAATCTGATACGGATAGCGACGATGGCCAGAAGAACGTCAAAAGAGATTGGATCTGTCATGAGGAGTCCAAACCTCTGACAGTAGAACCGACGATAACGGTGAACTTAGGAGATGATGACAACGTCAAAGAAACTAAAATTGGTGCCAATCTTTCAGAGTTTGAAGCAAGAAGGATGACCGATCTTTTGAAAGAATATCAAGATGTGTTTGCTTGGTCCTATGCTGAAATGCCAGGTTTAGATCCAACGATTGTTGAGCATGCATTACCGACCGAGCCTGACATCCCACCTAAGAAGCAAAAACTCAGGAGGATGCATTACCGACCGAGCCTGACATCCCACCTAAGAAGCAAAAACTCAGGAGGACCAAACCAGGGTTATCAAAGAAAATCGAGGAAGAGGTTATGAAGTTATTGAAAGTCGACTTCATAGAAGTGTCACATTATCCTGATTGGATTGCTAACATCGTGTCGGTAATGAAGAAGGATGGGCGAGTTAGGGTCTGTATTGATTATCGTGATTTAAATAAGGCGAGCCCAAAAGATGATTTCCCTTTGCCTCATATCGACGTTTTGGTAGACAGTACCGCCGGATTTGAATTATTTTCGTTTATGGATGGTTTTTCTGGGTATAATCAAATCAGGATGAAGGAAGAAGACAAAAGCAAGACTTCCTTTATTACTCCATGGGGAACCTTCTGTTATAAGGTGATGCCTTTCGGACTGAAAAATGCTGGGGCAACTTATCAAAGGGCAATGGTCACGTTGTTTCATGATATGATGCATAAAGAGATAGAGGTGTATGCTGATGACATGATTGCTAAGTCAAGGAGTGGCAAAGACCATATTGGTGTGCTTAGGAAGTTATTTGGTCGGCTCCGAGAATTCAAGCTGAGGTTAAACCCTGCAAAATGTATATTTGGGGCAAAGTCTGGGAAGTTGTTGGGATTCATGGTTAGTGACCGAGGTATTGAAATTGACCCGTCTAAAGTCAAAGCCATTTGTGACCTGAAAGCTCCTACAACTGTTAAGGAAGTTCGAAGCTTATTGGGAAGACTAAATTATGTGGCAAGATTCATTTCCCGATTATCAAAAACAGCCAAACCATTCTTCAAGCTGTTGAAGAAGAACGCTAAAATCGAATGGGACGACGAATGCCAAAAATCCTTTGAAGAAATTAAGGATTATCTTTCCCATGCGCCAATACTAGTGCCACCAATCGCTAGAGTGCCGCTGATCTTGTATCTAACTATTCATGACCAATCCCTAGGAGCTATGTTAGCCCAGAAAAGGCCAAGTGACCAGAAGGAACATGCGATATACTATCTTAGCAAGAAATTCACCGTTTCAGAGATGAGTTACCCGGAAGTGGAGAAGACATGCGTGGCATTGGTATGGGTCTTACACAGACTGCGTCAATATACTCTTCATCATCAAATTTTGCTCGTGACTGACAATGATCCTATTAAATACCTTTTGGAGAAACCCGCCTTGGTTGGAAGGTTAGCCAAGTGGCAAGTTCTAATTTCTGAATTCGATATACGGAGTATGAATCAGAAATCTATTAAAGGAAGAGCTATAGCTGACATGTTAGCTGAAAGCCCCAGTCGGATAGAAGATGCTGAGGATGGTGATCATGTTGATGAACGTATCCAAACGATATCCGGTGATAAGTGGACCATGTACTTTGATGGCGCTGTCAATCTATCTGGCTCTGGAACAGGGGCAGTCTTAATTTCCCCGATGGGCCAACATTATCCAGTAGCTGCAAAATTGGTATTCCCATGTACCAATAACATCTCGGAGTATGAAGCATGTATCATTGGCTTGCAATTAGCCATTCATATGAAGGTTAAGAAGTTACAAGTCTATGGTGATTCGGCACTTATTATCCTTCAAACCGAAGGACAATGGCGAACGCGTGATACTAAATTGATCCCATATCATGAGTTTTTAGAAGAATTGATTAAGGAGTTTGAAGAAGTCTCTTTTGAATATTTGCCAAGATCTCAAAATCAGTTTGCCGATGCATTGGCCACCTTATCGTCGATGTTACAAGTAATGGAAGGAATGGACATTGAGCCATTGAGAATCGAGATTCTTAAGCGTCCAGCCTATTGCATGGTGATTGAAGAAGAGCCGGACGGAAAACCGTGGTATTACGATATCATGACCTATCTTCAAAAGGGAGAATTCCCTAAAGGAAGTGATGCATCTGATAGAAAATATTTGAAGAAATTGGCATCAAAATTCTTTGTCAGTGGCAGTGCTTTGTATAAAAGATCTTTTGATTCAATGTTGCTTAAGTGCGTGGACGCTAAAGAAGCTAATCAACTGATGAAGGAAATACATGAAGGAATATGTGGCCCGCATATGAATGGTCACTTTTTGGCGAAGAAGATCATGAGATTGGGATATTTCTGGCTAGCCATGGAAACTGACTGTATCCAGCATGTCCGGTATTGTCACCAATGTCAAATCTATGGAGACAGAATCAATGTCCCACCAAATGAATTGTATCAAATGTCTGAACCTTGGCCATTTTCTATGTGGGGCATTGATGTGATCGGTCCAATCAATCCAAAAGCTTCCAATGGGCATCGTTTCATTTTGGTGGCAATTGACTACTTCACAAAGTGGGTCGAGGCGAATTCCTATGCTAACGTCACCGCTAAAAATGTGGCCAGATTCATTCGCAGAGATATTGTCGCACGATATGGAGTTCCCGAGTCGATCATCACAGACAATGGCTCGAATCTGAACAACAAGATTGTGGATGACATGCTTAACGAGTTTCAGATTTGTCATTTAAATTCCTCGCCATATCGTCCTCAAATGAATGGAGCTGTGGAAGCGGCTAATAAAAATATAAAGAAGATATTGTCAAAAACAGCTGACAATTACCGCGATTGGCATGAACGGTTGCCGTACGCGTTGATGGCTTATCGAACCTCGATCTGCACTTCAACAGGGGCAACACCTTTTTCATTGGTTTATGGTATGGAAGCAGTTTTACCCGTGGAAATGGAAATTCCTTCATTAAGGATCTTGTCACAAGCTGGTTTCTCTGAGACTGAATGGGTACAACAGAGATGTGATCAATTAAACTTAATTGAGGAGAAGAGGCTCAAAGCTCTATGCCATGGCCAATGTTACCAACAACGGGTTGCCAAATCATTCAATCGTAAGGTTCGACCGAGATATTTCATGGTAGATGATCTTGTGCTAAGAAAAGTGCTACCTTTTTCTTTAGACCCACGTGGGAAGTTCACTCCTAATTATGAGGGTCCATATGTTGTTAAGAAAGTTTTATCAGGTGGTGCTTTAATTCTTGTTGAAATGGACGGTCGTGAATTGCCTAGGCCTGTGAATGCTGATTCGGTAAAAAAATATTTTCCATAAATCAAAGATATGAGAGCCGTTCCTGAGGAAGTCTGAGTCCTTAATGCCATGATTATTATGTGCGCATCCACATGTGTTCGTTTTGTAGGAATAAGAATCCGTATCAAAGAGACAAATACAAGGTTATAGCCTAAATCCCTTTTCCTGAGGAAAACTGGGAGTGCCAGAATGGGGCACAAGCCTAAGGGTAATGTTGTATCGTTCCCAATCCCACATTTAGTTGAAGGCATGCTCAATTGATACATATGTGCTTACTCTTTTACAGAGCATCAGGTCTCCAGATCACAGGTAAGCTCTCTTTTCTCAAAAAAAAAAAAGAAACAAAACAAAGCAAAGAATGTTTTTCAGAAAAACAAACACTAAAATTGGAAACTTTGCAAAATGAGGAAAGGACATTCTTGGTGAGATTTTCCTTATCTCGAATTTCGTTTGATTATCAATTAAAAGTTTGTCTTAAATCAAAACTTTGTCCTTTCAAAAGATTTACAAAAAATAAAAAGAGATTCATTAATCATGCCAAATGAAGAAACACTTAGAATGAGGAAAGGCAAGCTAATCCCAAACACCTCCGTTAAGCACATTGAGATTTGAGTGAGTAAAGAATATCACTGTGTTTAAGGGCGAGAGATTCATTCGCAAGTAGTACATGGACTAAATGAAAAAAGGCATTTCTTTCATATACACAACAGGTGATCATAGTCAAACCCTTTGAGCCTTTAATCATGGAGAATTTTTACAAGTTACCCCTGTCAAGAAGCCCCCCACAATGGGGCAAATATGGAGGTTTAGCAGACACTATCGGTGAAAAAGATAAGAAAGATTCCTTTGTCTTCACTTGCATTAATCTTTTTGTGGTAACTTTAGGAGGATCTTTTATGGAAGCTCAAAACATCCTGAAATGAAGAAGAGCATTTTCCTTCTCTACCCATACACTCGTATCCCTTGATTAGCCAAATTGAGCCAAAAAAAAATCAATCAATTCATTTCTGAAAACCCGAGTGGTGATTATCTCCCCACACTGGGGCAAGACAATAAAAAAAATCTCTCGAAAGTCCTAATAGCTTTGAAAAAAGGTTCATAAAAATCTAGGGGGCATGAAAAAGCAGTGTGCCTGGTAAAAGCAAGGCCAATGTCAAAAAAAAAAGAGAAAAAAGAAAGACTCATGCTAAGTATGAATGTCTTGAAAATCATTGTTCAGAACGAAAATCATTCCAAATGCAAAATTTATTAGAGAAAGGAGCGAAGCTCTTATGATTGAATCAACAGGCACAAGGACTTTCGAGTTAAAAAAATCATGATATGACAATGTTGTCAAGATTATCATCAACTCATGAATTCCCTTTTCTTTAAAATTGTGTTGAGCCTATTTTAGCCTTTCCCCTGAACCAGCATTACAACCATTACCTTAAGTCTCTTCGATCAGGATGATTTGAGTGGAAGTAAGGATTTTCAAAGAAGTTACTGCTTAAAGAAGTGAGAACAAAGCTATTTTATCTCATCTTGAGGTTTCTTGACTTGTAAACCCGGCGATGATGATGATTCATGATTATTTCTTAGCCAGTGATGCTTATCCGTTGTTAAAACTATAACCCAACCTACATTACAGTCCTTTAAAAGACCTCTTGGATTGGTTGATGTGTATTTATTGCGAATGATTCTCGAAACCTTCAACACTGGTTGTGCGAGATATCCTGAGTGATTAAATCTCACTGATGATCTTGAGAGTATGTGAGAAGACCTTTCGGACTAAGGTTCTCCATTTGGCATGCTTGACCAACTCTTTTTATGAGTTAATCCCAAATGCATTTGACAATAAATGAATTGATTTTGCTTAGGCAACCAATGATCATTCACCAGTGACATTTCTTGGATATTGTTTACCCCTTATTATTGGACATGATGAGCTTTCGTTGCCTGCGATGAGCTCTAGTAGCCCGTGGTGAGTCTTCGAAGCCTTGAGTCTTCTCCAAATTAGCCAAAACTCGTTATCACACGGTAAGGCCCTACTCAAGTCAAATTCGCTTCTACACGATTAAGACTTTATATATACAAAATCCGTTTTTACGCGGCATCCTCATTTATCGAAATCCGTTTGAGACGGTAAGACCTCCTCAAGTCAAATTCGTTTCTACACGATTAAGACTTTATATATACAAAGTCCGTTTTTACACGGTATCCTCATTTGTCGAAATCCGTTTGAAGACGGTAAGACCTCCTCAAGTCGAATTCGTTTCTACACGATTAAGACTTTATATATACAAAATCCGTTTTTACACGGTATCCTCATTTGTCGAAATCCGTGTGAAGACGGTAAGACCTCCTCGTTTGTCGAAATCCATTTGTACATGGTGAGACACTTTAAACTAGCCAAAACCCGTTTTTACACGGTAAGGCTCCTTGAAAGTTGAATCCGTTTTTACACGGTAAGACTTCTTAGTACTAGTCAAAATCCATTTTTTACATGGTAAGACTCTTTTTCTTTCAGTTAAAAGTAAGAAATAAAAAAAACGAATTATCATAGAAAGTGTTCATCACTATACCGGCAAAATTTAGGCGCATCCTATCTTTGAATGAAACCTCTTCGAGCTCCCCTTCAAAGAGGGGCAGCTGTTGACACCTAAATTTTACCGGTCCGACAAGTCAACTTTAGTTAATTCGGAATTAATTTTATTTTTATAAATAAAAAATCAAAAGAATTATTAATTAAATTAAAACTAAAGTTAAAATGAGAAAAATGAAAAGAAGAAGAAGAAGAGGAGATATGACTTTGACTAGACATGAGAAGGGAGGAGAAGACGTAGGGCAAGGGGGGAGTCTGCCAAAAGTGAGAGAAAATCTTGAAAAAAAAAACAAAAGGAAAAAGGGGAAGAAAAGTCAAACAAAAAGGATGGAGAAGAGAGGGAAAGGGGGGAGATCATACGCACACGCAAAGGAGAGAAGACAGCAAGGAGCAGGGTAACCTGCACACGCAAAAGATGTCAAAGAGCAGAGGAAGGAAAGAAAGTCAACGAAAAAAAGTGAAAAAAGAAAGGAGAAAAGTGGTCTTGGGGGCTGGGAGATCGCTCTCTCTCTCTCTCTCTCTCTCTCTGTCTGCCCGTCGTCTCCTCCCCCTTCGGCACGCTCTCTCCTTGAGCTTTCTCGGCTGGTTCCTTCTGGGTCTCTCTCTCTCTCCCTCGCCGTCGCCTCCTCCGAGTTCGCCGTCGCCCGCTGCCTCTCTCCCAGCTCCGCCGCCCTTCAGCTCGCCGTCCGCGACTCCCTCAGCTCCGCGGGTCTCCTTCAGCTCGCGGACGGACGGCCTTCAGCTCGTCCCCAGCAGCTCACACGCTTCCCCCTCTTCTCCAAGCTCGCGCTTTTTCCAGCTCCACCCGCGATTTCACCTCCATAGGTAAGCATTCTCGATCATCTTCATTTCAGATGTTCGCTGCGTTTTTTTTTATCATGCTTCCAATGTGATGTTAAACTTGGATTTAGTTTATGTTGAACATGATTTCGTTAGTTTAACGTTGAACATAGGTTAACTTGACTTGTCGAGCTTATTCGGTTTTTTTTTTCTTTGATTCTTAGGTTAGTTGCATAGTTTTAATTGATTTCATAACTCTTTAGTTACGTCGTGATACATAAAAATTATAGAATCGTCAGTAATAGTTTTCGGTTGATGTTGAAGGTGAGCGTGAGTGAATGAAGAAGATGAGTTGCAGAGAGACCTGGTAATTTGTTGGTCTAATGGGCTTAGGAAGAAAAGAGGTTGGATTAAAAATGATAAGAATGGGCCAAATAAAAGAAAAGGGAGGTTGAAAAAAGGAATTTAAAAAAAATGGGCCGGCGACATTAAAAGAAGAAAATGGGCCAAAATAAAAGAAAGAGAGGAAAATGGTTTGGGCCGGAATTAATAAAAAATTCGTTTTAAAAAAAATATAAGAATGAGTTGGGCCCAGCCCATTATCAAGACTTACTCGGACCATTAAGGTCCGAAATCCATAAAAAAATAAAATTGAAATAAACAGTAACCATAATAAAAAATCCGAAAATTGATAATAAAAAAATTCAAAATAATAAAAAAATATAAAAAGAAAAGATAATATGAAATTCAGATAATAATAAATAATTCGAAAATAATAAAAAGATAATATGAAATTCAGATAATAATAAATAATTCGAAAATAATAAATAGATAAAAGAAAATTAGAAAAAAAATAAACAAATCAGAAAACAGAAAATAGATAATAGAAAATTCAGAAAATAATAAAAAGGTTAGAAAATTAGAAAATTGATAATCGAAAAAACCAAAAATAAATGAAATATCAGAAAATAGGAAATAGATATTAGAAAATTCAGAAAATAATAGAAAATCATTAAAAAAATTTAAAAAAAAATCATTAAAAAATATTAGAAAATTAGAAAATCATTAAAAAATATTAAAAAATTAGAAAATCATTAAAAATATTAGAAAATCAAAAAAATCATTAAAAAACAGAAAATCATAGAAAATCATTAAAAAATATTAGAACATTAGGAAATCATTAAAAAATCATAAGAAAATTAGAAAATCAGAAAATCTTTAGAAAATCATAGAAAATTAGAAAATCAATAAAAAAATAATTAAAAAAATTAGAAAGTCATTAAAAATTATAAAAAAAGGTCAATAAAAAATAAATAAATAGAAAATAAATAAAAATAGAAAATTTCTAAAATGAATCCTTTTGAATAAACTCTTAGAGCTTGACATCAAAACATTAGTGGACTAATCTTTTAGATGATGTAAGCTTGCATGCAAACATTTAGGTTAACCAATCAATCAATCAATTTTAGGTACCGAAAGGGCGTTAACTAAATAGTTAACGTAATTAAGTCCCCGTACTTTAGGAATCTCTGGTTACGTAGAACGTGAAGCATTCCTCCCGATGCTTTCACTCGGTTTCTAGCCAACCCCAATAGGCTAGTGGCGACTCCTAGAAATATTTTAAGTTGTTAAATAACCTTAAAAAAATCAAAACGTCTTAATGTCACGCGAGGTATGGACTTGGGAGAGTCCGCACTTGTAAAGATTGAACCGAATCGGATTACGATTAGACGTTGCTTTTAAGCCGTCTTTTAGGGATGTCGATTCGGACCTCTTCACGAGTAATATTTCTAAACCTACTTAATACCTTCCCCTTCACCGGGGAGGTTCGGGCAGGTCGCGACAGACACATAAAGTAGCTACTACTTATCACCTTCAAACTAGTGGTCAAGCTGAAATTTCTAATAGGGAAATAAAGAGAATGTTGGAAAAGACGATGAACTCCAATAGAAAGAATTGGGCAATTAAACTTGATGATGCATTGTGGGCTTACATAATTGCTTATAAAATTCCTATTGATATGTCACCTCTTTGACTTGTTTATGGAAAAGTGTGTCATTTGCCTGTTGAGTTAGAGCATAAGCCATACTGGGTACTGCATTTTCTTAACATTGATATGCAAATGGTTGGTAAGAAGAGATTATTGCAATTAAATGAGTTAAACGAGTTATGTATTGAAGAATATGAGGATGCCAAAAGTTATAAGGAGAGGACACAAAGATGGCATGATAAACGCATCTTAAGAAGGGAGTTTCATATAGGACAAAGAGTTTTATTATATAACTCACGTCTTCATCTTTTTCCAAATAAATTAAGTCGAGATGGTATGGACCTTTCATAGTCACCGAGGTCTTCCCTTATGGAACAGTTGAAATTCCTAATAACAAGGAGGAAACCTTTAAAGTGAATAGTCAATGACTCAAGCCCTACTTGGGATGTGGCTTTGACTCCCAAATAGCCATAATTACTTTGCTTTCGCCTTCTTAGAAGAGTTGGAAGAGTTTGGCTGCAAAGTATAAAGCAAGCGCTTCTTGGAAGGCAAACCAAGCAATTTAAGTTTTCGCATTTTAGCTTTATTTTTTTATTTGTCTATACAAAAAAAAAAATCCAGTCTTCCTAGTAATAGTTTCTCATAATTCCTTGGTTTATTTTTTTAGGGACCTATCTCTATGTTTTCTCCAAACCTTTTATCCCCAAGAACTCTAAGGAATGTGTTCGTCATATTCCAAGGGAGTTTTTTTGTCTTTTTATATTTCACTTCAACGTTAAGAATACTACTGTTTTTAAGTTTGGGGGTATTTTGGGAGATAAAATTTGTGCTGAAAGTTTTTTTGTGAAATCTCTACTTAATTTGAAACTTGGATGCAATTTTCGAAAAAAAAAATCGCTTAAAATTGGGATTGATATTTGAGTTAGTCTTTATCCTGAGCATATGGTCTATATTTTGATCACTAGTCCTTGTGTTTTTTTTTTCAAGTAATGTGTACCTAGAGAAGATTGATGTGAATTATGTCCTTGTGAATTATGTGCTTCTCTTAGAACTCACCCAAATCTCATAATTTGCTTGATTTTCTCTTGAGGCAAAATTCCAGAATAAACTCAATTAAGAAAACGATTTAGGCATTCATTAGATCGTTTGAGCCTTTTAAGTCAACCTTATTTATTTATTTTTAGTGAACCCATTGAGCCTTGTATTATCTAAATTTCTTTAAATACCTTTTAATGTAGCCTGAACTTATTGATATTAGTTTTCATTATACCCTATGGGCATGTTTAATTTTTCGAGATATCATACATTATGGATTTTTTACGTACTTGAAAAAAAGTTGAAAAAGAAAAAGCAAAAAGTGTTTGAAAAAGAAATATGAGTATGTTTAGAAAATGTTGCTTCTCCAGTACTGCTTGTACAGATCGCTTATCTAAATTTCAACTTGAGTGAAATTTGTGGATTCTCGATGGGTTGGAATTGTGCTAGACTAGGAGGGACTTAGGAAGGAACTTCATCATAAAGCATGGTGTAGGAAGCAATGGAAAAAAAATGGAGCACCTAGAAAAAGTGTAACAGCCATGTTTTTGGACCGTGTTTGCATTTTAAAGGCCTCGGGGAAATTTCTGGAAATATGTATAATTTCCTTTTGGTTTGTGAAAATTTCTAAAGACGTTTAAGCCTATCGAAAATGGTTAATCAAATTTTTTTGGGACCCAAAAATCATAATTTTGGTATTGGAAAATTTTAGTGAATTTTAGGAATTTTTCTCAAAATTATATATTTATTATTTTAATTCTTTAATTTTATGAAATTAAAATATTATTATTTTATTAATTTTTCAAACCAGCCAGCGAACCAGCCGGTCCAACCGTGTGAACCGGGGGGTCCGACTGGATCAGACCGGTCAACACGTGCCACGCACGCGCGCGGCTCTATTCTTTCTTCCTTTTTCTCTTTCTCCTATCTACGGCATTTTGCCGTGCAGTTGAACTACACTGTTCAACTGTGGCAACCGTCGCCTCAACGGTCGCCTTGCCACTGCCACCACCCACCGCCTGTCCTTGAGGGATGGCCGGAGTAGTCTGTAGTCAGTGGGGGGCTGCCGCATGGCGTCAACGAGCCGATTTTCAGCTCAGCCCCAACCACCCATCAGCTTCTAAACCGAGCTCCCCTCTCCACTTTTGATCCATGCCATTCCCAGCTTAGACCTCCTCTCCTCTCGCCATTGGTGCCGTTAGAAAGCCTGCGCGTCGTCTTCAAAACGCCGCCAACTGCTGCCTTCGGTTTGGCCAGAGACGTCACCAGCAGTCCTCAAAAGAGGGCTTCGCAGTTCAGTTTTTTGGGTTTTCCAGAAAAACCTACGACCTTCATATGGTGAGTCCTCGCAATCTCGAGCACTTGAGCTTAAACCAACCCCTCCAATCGATTCCTAAGGGCCTCTAAATCTTAGTTTTGACTCTTGTTGGGTTCGATTTGGCTTAGACTCGCGAGAGATCAACTTGGTTTGAGACGAGCTCAAACCTTAGCTCGCCGGAGCCCTAGCCCGTCGTCGACGCCGTTCTAGCCATCGCCGTCCCTCACCGTTGGCACCAATCGACTTGTAATCACCTCGTGAGTGAGTGTAGCTGCTTTATTTCTTTTTATTTGGTCTGGAATCCACAGATTGCAGCTCGAAACCCTAACCCCCTTCCTTGGAACCCTAGCTTGAGCCGTCGACTTCACGGTCAGAATTCTTGCAGCTCCGACCACCTTAGCCCTCGCCACCACCGCCATTCGAGTTGCTGTCGAACATGCTTCCGATTCTAACCGGTCTCGAGCTTCGATTTGGCCGAAAGACGAAGAACGACGGCGAGACCCGACAACACTCAACGACTCAACTCGTGACCCGAGCCTGAGATGGGTCTGCTCAAGCTCATTAGAGAAGACAGCCATCGCCAGAGGCCTAGCCCAGGCGGCTAGCCAGCTCAGCCCGGCAGGGCCCGCCTACCCGACCCAACCCGATAGCCAGCCCTACCCGAACCAAGCAGGCCGAGAAAATAGAAAAGGAAAAAAAAAGAAAAGAAAGAAAAAGAAAAAAAGGGAGGAAAAGAAAAGAAAATTTATTTTCTCCCATCCATCAGCAGCCACTTGGACCAGCAGGGCCGAAGCAAGAAACTCACAAGTGAGTGGGCTCTAACCCTTTATTATGCGCATTTACTACTTTAGTAGAAATTGCTAGAATTTCTAGAAATGCTATAATTAGCTAGGACTCGATTGAATGATTGGACGGTCGGTTTGCATGGAAGGATTGGCTGGCATGAGATAAATCGTGACGAGACCTCGTTTGACGTGAGGGGTGCTTTAAGGCCTAACTTGGTAATGACGAAAGTGCCGAGGGCACAGAAACTGAGAAAGTTGAGTAATTAACTTTGGTGCGGCAAAGGAATCAGCAAAAAGCAAGGGGCTCGTCGTAGACGACCTTGTACCTTCGTGGTGCTTGTTAATATTTACTTACTTCTTTTAAATTTTTTAATTGTGTAATTTATTTATTTATTTCATAATTTAATTATTAGTCATGCAATTTATTTATTGTTTGTGTGATTTAATTACTAGTCATGCGATTTTTTTATTAACGGAGCCATTTAATTATTGGTACGCTACTTATTTATTAATCGTGTTATTCAATTATTAGTAGTGTAAATTAATTATTACTTACGCTTCTTAGTTGCTAGTGGTGCAATTTATTTATGAATTAAGTTCCTTAATTTATTATTGGTACAACCCTTCGATTATTTTGCTAGTTACTTATTGATCGTGTTAGCATCCGCGAGCCCCGGGTAATCCTATTAGGTAGTTTTGGCCAGAAAATAGAAGTACAACAGTACCGGGACTTGGAAATGGGTGAGGTGATAACTGAGATGTCCTTTAGATAAGGTTAGCTAGCCCTTTCTAAGTAGAGACATGAGTGATGGGTGGGACGTTATAAGGACCCCAGGGTAAGGGTGTTCCTAATTTAGGGTTATGGTTTATGCACTGAGATACCCAGTATCTTACTCCACCACTCCTAACCATCCCAAGACCCAACTATGGACCCGAAGGAGGAACACTCAGACTTGGAGGATCCCCTTAGAGGAAGAGGACCCTTAGGAGGAGGAGCTATTGGACGAGGAACCTCTCGAGGGGGAGGACTAGGATCAGCTGAAGCAAGAACCTCTGAAGGAGGAGGATCTGGAGTAGTTGGAGGAGGACTCAGAGTCGGAGGCTCCTTTTAGCTCAGATGAGGAAGCAGAGGACCTGAAGGAAGTAGGGATGATCCCTAAGCATCCCGTAGATAGAGGGTGCGTTGTAGATAGGGAAATTTTGAAAAGTGGACTAATCGTAGAGACGCAAGAGCAGACGGAGTGGATTTGAAACTTCACCAAATAGATTTGGGTTCCCCATTAGCACACAGTGGAGTACACTAGCACCCCAAGAGACGAGATGAACTATAACTCGGAGCAATGATGAGTGCCTTGGGGAGGTTAAGAGTCCGGATACGAAAACCCAGACGAAGCGGACGATTCAGAGGATGGGACCGTCTTTCATCCGACACCTCATTGGAACCTACGTGAATCCTTAGATCAGCTCCCTACACCAGAAGGTAGTACACCCTTCTACTTTCCCTGCTACTTTTGATTGTATAGCTCGCAAGAAGCGAAACCCTAGGCTTTTGGATTTCTTCAAGGTCGGATTTTGTAACCAGGAATCTTGTTGACGTGGTTTTGAAGTTGATGTTATGATGAAAGTATCTTATGATCTTAATTCGGTCCATCACTTTATAGTTGTTTTATTTCGACGTGTTGGTTGATGGAGAAATGGAAAATTATGTCTGAAGTTTATAAAACTAATTGGATCCTGGAAGTAAAGATATGAGATCGTCATGTGTCTGAAGAGCAGGGCGTGACAGCTTGGTATCAGAGCAAGGCTATGACCTAGGAAATGTTAAGGTATTGGAGTGATAAGGAGCAGTTGAACTATTAGGGACAACTAGATAGAATCCTAAGAGTAAAGTAAGGTTAAGACTTAGGAAGGACCAAGGTTATGGAGAGATAAGGCTGAATCTGATCTTGAGGATAGAAAAGCAAGACCGAGATTAGCTCAAGACCCCCACTCAACCTTTAGGATTGGTGTCACCCATTTAGCCGTGTTGGTACAGTATGGGACGTGTTCAGCAAGGCTGAACATTTGACTAGAGACCACTAGGACTAAGTCTAAGTTTAGTTGCGTTGACACAGTATGGGATGTGTGCAACAAGGCTGGACATTAGATGGGTTACTTGATAGTCTAGTTTAGCTTAGTTGGCATGGTCTATAACGTGTGCAGTGAGGCTGAACTGTGACTCTGTGAGTTAGCGAGGCAGGTAGTTGGAACATCGCAAGGCGGCCTGGCCGTACCTTAGTTGAGACGTAGCCAGGATGTCGCACGAATTTGTGACTATGACCTTTCTAAGAGTGTGGAGATAGGCCGTGTCACTGCCGGATTGGCAAAAATGTGTGGTATCGGGAGAGGTAGTCACCGATGCACTGTAGTCGATGACCTGACGAGGTATCGACTAAGAACCCATGGGGTCGATCATTGTTATGCTCTATTTGGGTGTTGGGTTGTGAATTTATTGTTAAGTAATTCCCAAGACTGGTTCCTTGTTGAGCGTGACACCCTAATACTAGCATAACTAGATACCGCATATTGCCTTTTTTTTAGAGTGGTTGCTTATTTCATGACGTTGTTCTAGCTGTGGATCGTACATTACTATAAACACTTGTTGAAATCCTCTGTGAGTGATGTAAGCGTTGTAATGCTGGTAACAGGTAGATTGTGAAATAGCTAGACTGGGGAGACCTTCGAGGAGGAGAGCGACAATTGGTCACTTTGAGGTTGGAGAAGCCAACGTCCAGGGAGATCCTCGTGTCGAGGGACTCGTAAGGTCTCTCGATGACCTCCGAGAAGAGGTTCGGTAGCAAGCTAGGAAGTAGGATTCTGCTATAACAGCCGCGGCAAATGCCACCATAGCCGTAGTGAGGAACGAGAATGCTGCTATGGCTCAAGGACCCATTAAGGGAGACGGGGAGGGTGAAGTTTAGATCTCAGTCCCTGCCCTACTGCTGGTGGTGCAAATGGGGAAAGGAAAAAGCAAAGACAAGTCGGTCAGTTTCTAAAATTGAAACCTCTAGCATTCTCAGGGATGGGAGACCCTGAAGCAACTACTGAATGGCTGTTGGAATTAGAGAAGATCTTTGAGGTGATGTTATGTACTGACGAGGACCAGGTAACTCTGGTGGCGTACTAATTGCAAGGTAACGCGAATCATTGGTGGAGGGCCACCAAAGGCATCATTTTTCCTGAAGGTGTGGTACCAACCTGGAATACTTTTGTGGAGTCGTTCAATGAGCAGTACTTCTCGAAATATGCTAAAGATGCAAAGTTGGCGGAATTTTAGAGACTTCATCAAAACAACCTATCCATAGTTTAATATGAGGCGAAGTATGTCGCCCTAGCGAAATATGGGAGGAAACTGGTTGAGCACCCCATAGATAGGGCAAAGAGGTTCCGTGAAGGGTTGAAACCTGAGATCAAGACACAGCTGACGCCTTTCAATCTACAGGATTATAAAGAGGTATACATTAAAGCTCTGGTGGTGGAGAAGGACATTAATGAGAAAGCGACCGCATCTGGATCGCAATTTTTTTCGCTAATAAGAGCAATAACTTTCGACAAGGGAAAAGGCCGACATCTAGATCTAAGAAACCCTTTTTGTCCAATCGAAGTGGGGGAATCAAGAAACCACCATTCCGACAGGAGCTTTGGTGTTGACGGTGTGGGAAATTCCACAAGGCATGTCCCTGTCTTGCAAGGACTAAAGGATGTTTTGGTTGTGGCCAGCTGGGTCACATGGTTAGAGACTGCCCTCAACGCACGTTCAAGGCGCAACTGTAGTAGCAAATAGGGCAACTAGCAGGGTTGGCACCTCCCATCTTACTAGATTGACCCCCAGCTTAAGGAAGGGTTTATGCGGTGACTCGGAACAAAGCTCAGAGTTCCGGTGAAGTTATTATAGGTACCATCTCCCTGCACCGCTGCCCTGCTTATACTTTATTCGATACGAGGGCTACCCAGTCATTTGTTACTAAGCATTTTGTGGAGTTGATAGGATTAACTGTTGAACCATTAGTAGTGATTCTTAATGCTCGACCCCGATGCATGTTAACATGTTGTCAATTAATGGGTGTAAAGGGTAAGAGATAGTGATTAGTAAAGATAAGGGGTTGATCGGTCCGGCTATGTTAGACATATATGACTATGATGTGATAATCGGTATGGATTGATTGACGAAGCAGAGGGCTACAGTAGACTGCTCTAGGAAACTGATAAGGTTTCGTTCGACAGAGGACGCGAGTTTTGAGTTCATCGGGAGTCACGGGGGACCCTCGACCTTGGTTGTTTCCTTTTTGGAAGCGACGTGTTTGTTAGAAGATGGTCGTCATGGCTATCTAGCTAGCGTAGTAGATACTTCGGTCGAAGGACCAAAGCTGGAAGAGATTGTGGTAGTGCGAGAGTTTCCCGACGTGTTTCCAGAGGAGTTTCTTGAATTTCCCCCTGAAAGGGAAGTCGAGTTCGCAATTGAAGTACCCCTTGGAACAAAACCGATCTCAAAGCCAACTTATCGAATGTCACTCTCTGAATTGAAGGAATTAAAGGTGCAAATGCAAGAGTTGCTTGACAAAGGATTTATCCGCCTTAACGCATCCCCATGGGGTGCGCCAGTACTCTTCGTGAAGAAAAAGGATGGGTCATTTAGATTATGTAATAACTACAGACAACTTAACAAGGTGACGGTTAAAAATAGATATTCGTTACCCACGATCGATGATTTGTTCGACCAGTTGCAAGGTAGTGATAGTTTTCTCAAAAATCGACCTGAGGATTGGGTACCACCAATTGAGGATTAAGAAGGAGGACATCCCTAAGAGTGCTTTCCGTACTCGGTATGGTCACTATGAGTTTACGGTGATGCCCTTCGGGTTGACAAACGCCCCGGCAATATTCATGGACCTAATGAGCAGGGTTTATAGGGAGTACTTGGACAGATTCGTCATTGTGTTTATTGACGATATCTTAGTCTACTCGAAGAGTCATTTGGAGCACGAACAGCACCTAAGAATAGTATTGGCGATACTACGAGGACATGCACTTTACGCAAAGTTTAGTAAGTGCGAGTTTTGGTTAGACCGCGTGGCATTTCTGGGTCATGTAGTCTCGGGAGAAGGAATTTTTGTTGACCCCGCTAAGATCGAGGTGGTGATGAATTGGCCAAGACCCATGACAGTAACAGAAGTTCGTAGCTTTTTGGGTTTGGCTGGTTACTATCGACGCTTTGTGGAAAAAATTTTAAGTATATCGTTGCCCTTAACGAGTTTATTTAAAAAGGAGGCGAAGTTTGATTGGACTAACAAGTACGAAAGGAGTTTCCAAAAATTGAAGGAGAAGTTGACCACCGCACCGGTTTTGACCATCCATCAGGACCTGGCGGTTACGAAGTTTTTAGCGACGCATCCTACCAAGGGCTAGGGTGTGTGTTGATGCAGTACGGGCGAGTAGTAGCCTATGCATCAAGGCAGTTGAAGTCACATGAGCAAAATTATCGGACGCATGACTTGGAACTAGCAGTGGTAATTTTTTCCCTAAAAATCTAGAGGCACTACTTGTGCGGGGAAAAATTTCCGATCTATACGGATCACCAGAGTCTCAAATACTTATTCTCTCAAAAGGACCTGAACATGAGACAACGAAGATGGATGGAATTGTTGAAGGACTACGATTGCGAGATTTTATATCACCCAGGAAAAGCCAATCGTGTAGCAAACGCCTTCAGTCGCAAGTCCTCCCTAGCCCCATTGATGGTTGAGGAATGGCAGTTATTGGATAAGATAAAGAACTTGAACTTTAGGTTTGAGGTTGGTCATCTCACTTGCTTATTAGCCACCCTAAGGATTGAACCTCAAATCCAAACTAAGATTAAGGAGTTGAAAACCATAGACCCTTTTCCTTCAAAAGATACTTCAATCGGAGGACGAGCAAAGGAAACTTGATTTCCAGGTCTCGGAAGATGGAGTTTTGAGTTTTCAAGGAACACTCTGTGTGCCTAAAAATCAAGCGCTCAAGGAAGAAATTTTGACGGAGGCGCACCGAAGCAACTATAGCGTCCATCCAAGGAGCACGAAGATGTATCAAAACGTAAAGCCGCACTATTGGTGGAATGGAATGCAAGCTGATGTGGCAAGATTTGTAGCCAAAAGCTTGACATGTTAGCAAGTTAAGGGTTAGTACTACAAGCCAGGAGGTCTCTTAAACCCACTGGAAATTCCAAAGTGGAAGTGGGAACACATCACAATGGTCTTTGTGACAGGACTGCTAAGGAGTCAGCGAGGTCATGATGCAATTTGGGTTATAGTGGACAGACTAACCAAGTCGGCCCACTTTCTAGCGGTGCGTAAGAATCTTCCCTTAGATCGTTTGGCAGAGTTATATGTAGCGCAAATAGTCAGACTTCATGGAGTACCTGTAACTATCACCTCGGACTGCGAGACTAGATTTACCGCATCATTTTGGAAGAGTCTGCATAATGCTTTAGGTACCAAACTACAGTATAGTACAGCTTTTCACCCTCAAACGGATGGATAGTTAGAGAGGACCATCCAGACTCTTGAAGGCATGCTACGAGCTTTTGTTTTGGACTTTAAAGGAAGTTGGGAGGATCAGCTGCATCTAATCGAGTTCGTGTATAACAATAGTTTCCAACAGAGTATTAGGATGGCCCCTTTCGAAGCACTCTACAGCCGTGCCTGCCAAACCCCAGTGTGTTGGAATGAAGTAGGAGAATGAAGGGTCTTAGGACCAGAGTTAGTACAACAGTCACAAGATGTAGTTAAAATAATTAGACAGAGGCTAAAGATAGCCCAAAGTTGGCAAAAGAGTTACACGAACCGAAGGCGTAGGCCATTGGAGTTTCAAGAGGGAGACCTGTCTTCCTAAAGGTGTCGCCCAAGAGAAGAACGTCACGTTTCGGCGAAAAAGGGAAACTGAGCCCCGAGTACGTGGGACCCTTTGAGATTTTGGAGAAGATAGGGGCGGCAACCTACTACCTAGCCTTACCACCGAATTTGGAACATATCCACAATGTTTTTCACGTGTCGATGTTGAGGAAATACGAGCCAGATTCTTCTCATGTGCTAAGCTATGAGGACATTGAACTCGACAATCAAGTTTCTTATGCAGAAAGACCGATAAGGATTGAAGATCGGAGGGAACAAACACTCAGGAACAAGGTCATTCCTTTGGTTAAAGTCGTCTGGCAACACCATGATGCTGAAAGTGCCACCTGGGAAAGCAAGGAGGCCATGAAACACCAGTACCCCTTTTTGTTTGAAGATCTAGGTGCAACAAATTTCAGGGACGAAATTTCTTAAGGGGGGAGAATTGTAACAACCGAGTTTTTTTTACCATGTTCACATTTTAAAGGCCTCGGGGAATTTTTCTAGAAATTTGTATAATTTTCTTTTGGTTCGTGAAAATTTTGAAAGACGTTTAAGACTATCGAAAATGGTTAATCAAACTTTATTGTGGCCCAAAAATCATAATTTTGGTATTGGGAAATTTTAGTGAATTTTAGGAATTTTTCCGAATTTTTATGATTTATTATTTTCAATTTTCAATTTTATGAAATTAAAATTTTATTAATTTATTAATTTTCCGAACTGGCCACCGAACCAACTGATCCAACCGCGTGAACAGGGTGGTCCAACCGGGTTGCCTCGCCGCAGCATTTTGCCAAGCAGTTGAACTACACTATTCAATTGTGGCAACAGTCGCCTCACCGCGCTGCCACCACCCACCGCCTGTCCTTGAGGGATAGCTAGAGTGGTCTATAGCCAGTGGGGGGCTGCTGCATGGCGTCGGCGAGCCGATTTTTGGCTCGGCCCCAACCACCCCTTTGCTTCTAAACTAAGCTCCCCTCTCCACTTTCAATCCACACCATTCCCAGCTCAGACTTCCTCTCCTCTAGTCGTTGGTACTGTTGGAAAGCCTGCAGTGGCATCTTCAAAATGCCGCCAACTGCCGCCTTTGGTTTATCCAGAGACGTCGCCAACAGCCCTCAAAAGAGGGCTTCGCAGTTCGCTTTTCTAGGTTTTCCAAAAAAACCCGCGATCTTCAAACGGTCAGTCCTCCCAATCTCAAGCACTTGAGCTCAAACCAAGCCCTCCAATCGATTCCTAAGGGCCTTTAAAACTTTGTTTTGACTCTTGTTGGGTTTGATTTGGTTTAAATTCACGAGAGATCAACTAGGTTTCAGACGAGCTCAAACCCGAGCTCGCCGAAGCCCTAGCCTGTCGCCGACGCCGTTCTAGCCATCGTCGTCCCTCACCGTTGGCACCAATCGACTTGCAATCACCTCGTGAGTGAGTCTAGCTGCTTTATTTCTTTTGATTTGGTCTGGAATCCATGGATTGCAACCTGAAACCCTAACCCCCTTCCCTAGAACCCTAGCTTAATTGTCGACTTCAGGGCCGGAATTCTTGCAGCTTCGACCACCTCAGCCCTCGCCACCACCACCGTTCGACTCTCCACCGAACTAGCTTCCGATTCCGACCGGTCTCGAGCTTCAGTTTGGCCGAAAGACAGAGAATAGCGGTGAGACACAACGACGCTCAACGACTCGACTCGCGACCCGAACCTAAGACGGGTTTGCTCGAGCTCGCTAGAGAAGATAGCCGTCGCCGGTGCCATCGCTAGAATCGTCGCCAAAGGCCTAGCCCAAGCGGCCAACTAGCTCAGCCTGGCAGACCCAACCCAGCCGACCTGACCCGGTAGCCAACCCAGCCCAAACCAGGCGGGCCGAGAAAAGAGAAAAGGAAAGAAAGGAAAAGAAAGAAAAAAAAAATAGGGAGGAAAAAGAAAAGAAAGGGGAGAAAAAGAAAAGAAAATGGAGGAAAAAGAAATATATATATAATTTTCTCCCATCCATCAGCAGCCACTTGGACCAGCAGGACTAAAGCAAGAAACTCACAAGTAAGTGGGCTCTAACCCTCTATTAGACGCATTTACACTTTAGTAAAAATTGCTAGAATTTCTAGAAATGCTAGAATTAGCTAGGACTAGATTGAATGATTGGACAGTCGGTTTTGATGAAAGGATTGGCTGGCACGAGATAAATTGTGACGGGACCTCATTTGATGTGAGGGGTGCTTTAAGGTCTAACTTGGTGTGACGGAAGTGCTTGGGGCACGGAAACTGAGAAAGTTAAGTAATTCAACTTTGGTGCGGTAAAGGAATGAGTAAAAAGGAGGGGGCTCGTCATAGACGGCCTTGTACCTTCGTGGTGCTTGTTACTATTTAATTGCTTCTTTTAATTTTTTAATCGTGTAATTTATTTATTAATTTCACAATTTAATTATTAGTCATGCAATTTATTTATTGTTTGTGCTATTTAATTACTAGTCATGCGATTTATTTATTAACGGAGCCATTTAATTATCAGTATGCTACTTATTTATTAATCGTGTTATTTAATTAATAGTAGTGCAAATTAATTATTACTTACGCTTCTTAGTTGCTAGTGGTGCAATTTATTTATGAATTAAGTTCCTTAATTTATTATTGTTACAACCCTTTGATTATTTTGCTAGTTTCTTATTGATCGTGTTAGCATTCACAAGCCCCAGGTACTCCTATTAGGTAGTTTTGGCCAGAAAACAGAAGTACAGCAGTGCTGGGACTTGGAAATGGGTGAGGTGATAAGTGATATGTTCTTTAGATAAGGTTAGCTAACCCTTTCTAAGTAGAGACACAAGTAATGGGTGGGACGTTATAGGGACCCTAGGGTAGGGGTGTTCCTAATTTAGGGTTATGGTTTATTCACTGAGATACCCAGTATCTCACTCCACCACCCCCAACCATCCCAAGACCCAACTATGGACCCGAAGGAGGAACACTCAGACTTGGAGGACCCTTTAGAGGAAGAAGACCCCCATGAGGAGGAGCTATTGGAGGAGGAACCTATCGAGGAGGAAGACTGGGATCAGTTGAAGCAGGAACCTTTGGAGGAAGAGGATCTAGAGCAGCTGGAGGAAGACTCGGAGCCAGAGGCTCCCTTTACCTCAGATGAGGAAGCAGAGGACCTGAAGGAAGTAGGGATGATCCCTAAGCATCCCGTAGATAGAGGGTGCGTTGTAGATAGGGAAATTTTGAAGAGTGGACTGATCGTAGAGACGCAAGAGCAGACGGAGTGGATTTGGAACTTCACCAAACGGATTTAGGTTCCTCATTAGCACGCAGTGGAGTACACTGGCACCCCAAGAGACGAGATGAACTATAACTCGAAACAGTGCGGAGTGCCTTGGGGAGGTTAGGAGTCCGGATACGAGGACCCAGACGGAGCGAACGATTTAGAGGATGGGACCTTCTTTCATCCGACACCCCGTTGGAACCTACTAACCCGTTGGAACCTACGTGAATACTTAGATCAGCTCCCTACACCAGAAGGTAGTACACCCTTCTACTTTCCCTGCTACTTTTGATTGTGTAGCTCGCGGGAAGTGAAACGCTAGGCTTTTGGATTTCTTCCAGGTCGGATTTTGTAACCAGGGATCTTGTTGACGTGGTTTTGAAGTTGATATTGTGATGAAAGTGTCTTATGATCTTAATTCGGTCCCTCACTTTATAGTTGTTTTATTTCGACGTGTTGGTTGATGGAGAAATGGAAATTATGTCTGAAGTTTGTAAAGCTAGTTGGATCTTGGAAGTAAAGATCGGAGATCGTCATGTGTCCGAATAGCAGGGCGTGACAAAAAGAGTAAAAAAAAGAGAAAAGCTATACACTTTTATTTAATCAAGAAAATAAATTGAGCTATGGAATTGGTGTGTCCATGGGGTAAGTTGAACTTGAATATATCTTTGTCAAACCCTTAGCCAAGCCATATTACAAGCTTATTAAGACCTATTGATTCTTGGCTTAGTTTATGGTCTACATCAGTAGAGAGAAGAATGAACGACAAACCTATGAGAGTTGGTTAAGTGGATTTAGAGTTTGGGGGTTTGCATATCCATGTGGTATGTAGGCTGCACATGAGTTGAGAATACAAGGATTTCACACACACGGATTACATGATTAGGGTTAGACTTAACTTGTGTATTGTTTCTATATTTTTCGTTGAGTACTTTAGCAACTATGATTGAATTTGGGCTAGTGTTTTTAGTTTTAGTTTTGCTCAAGGACTAGCAAAATGTTGAGCTTGGGGGTGTTTGATGACCCCATTTTATATAAAATTTATCTATTATTTAGACTTACTGTTTGTTTATTTTCAATTAAATCTGATGTCTACTTAATTTATTTTAATTGATTAAAGAAGCTTATGGACTAATTCTATGATTTGTCGACATAGGAGGACAAAATGTGTGGAAAAGCGCATATAAGCTTCCTAAACCATATTAAAGCTTCCAAAATTGGAGATCAAGCCTAGGCAAATCTCAAATTAAGAATAATCAAGCTTATTTTGAAGAGAAATTCAAAGTCCAATATAAATTAGGAATTTTACGATTCGGAGGAATCCTACTTGGGAATAATCTTTAATTGCAATCATATTCTAGTGTGATTAAGATTTCTTGGAAAGCAAACGAGGCCCATATAAAGATCATTGAATGTGGAAGAAAGAGAGCCATCTTCATCATATTAAATTTAGGGCTTCAATTTTATTCCTTAGTTTTTCCTTTCAATGAAATATGCCAAGTGAAGAAGGAGGAGGCGAATTACAATCAACCCTTGATTATTATTCATGAATTTGATCTAGTTTTCCGTCATGTTTAGTTTAATTTTTACTATGTTCTAGACTATTTATTGTTAGAGCTACAATGTTGCTTAACTATAATTGATTAATTTTCAAAACTTGTTTATGCAATTCTAGATCTCATATGTGTGAGTTATATATCATATCCTTAATATTTTTAAGTGCTTGATCACCACTTGAATGATTTTTGTTGCATGTTTGAGACCAAAAGAAGATTCCCTGTGCTTTATAATGTATGGCCATTATTATAACTTCAATAGAGATAGTAGGTTGTTTGTGTGGTTGCGGTAGTGGATAAATTGAGGGTAGTTTATTGAATCCGGGAATAGTCATAAATCTCAATGTGCTTATGTTTACTTAAATTCACATGAATCAAGTGTGAGTTGCTAAATCTAAGAAGGGTTGCTATACCAAACCAATTATAGTGATTTGAATCAGGAAATGCTACCATCACACTGTGATTTAAGTTGGATTGCTTGAGGAGATTGATTAATTAATCTTGATTGGTTAAGTGAAATCGGATGCTCTAACTTCTCTAATTCTTGATTAAAAAAATCTTTTGTTCATTGCTTCTTCATATTCGAAGTTTTTAGGTTTAGTTGTGAATTTCTGTTTTTGGTTTTGGTTTGCTGTCTTGGTTAATTTAGCTTTCAAAATTATAGGTTAATTCAAATATTTATTTTCTTAGTTAATTTCGTGTTCTTTTGGTCAATTTAATTTCAGAAATTTCCATTTTTATAAATTATTTTAGTTTTCTTTATAATCTCGATTGCTTCATTAAATCTTTCACTGGTTATCAAAATCTGAAAATTGTTTACCTTTAGTAAGTAATTTGATTGATTTATCAACAATCCCTATTGGAACAATAATTTGATTTATCACTTTACTACTTGTTCGATACATACACTTGTGTTGCTAATTTAGAGAACACTTCGCTAGGCTTCACGCGAGGAGATTGAACGTGTCAACTCTGACGTGTTCCCATTTGAATGATTTCGTCCGTGGAAGAAGTCATCTTATGGCAAGACAGACATCGGCGTTAATGAACAGTCCACTTTTTTTCCTCTCACATTGGCAATTGGACCAGTAAAAGGATGTTTCCTTGCGATCCCTTCGGTACTGTAGCGCCATGAACTTCGCAATGGTGACTCAGCTCCTATCGTCTTCACCCGAGGTTCGAGTTGGCTATGGATACCAGATACATTAATAAAAAGTAGGGAAGAGTTACCACCAATTGATTCACTTAACCTAGATTGACCAGATACGTAAAATTCATAGATTAAGAAACTATCTTGGTGACATATAACATGACTGGATTATATACCTTAATGAGAGGTTGAGATTCAAGATTTCGGTTTCATGAGGAATTGATTAGCATCCCAAAACATCATTTTGGTACTTCAACTTATTGATCAACCCCTACTTCATATATATCATGCATTTAGTTTAATTTATTTAGAAGCGTTTGAGAAGATGAATTTTGGCCAATAAGCAATCAAGTGAACATGTCGCATCTTCTCGTGTCGAATGACCCCACCATTTGTGAAGATATATTTGAAAAATGTTATGCATGATGCGTGACTGTAACATGTTTGAATGGCTTGGAAGGATTGATAAGGGATTATGTAAAAATAGCTCAGGAAATGTGTGAGTGATGTAAGGAAATGGAATACGACGTGTGCGAATAACGTGTGGATATTGAATATGACATCTAGAAGTACTATGTGACGTGGCAATCATGTAGGAATTGTATGTGCAATGATGTACCGATCATGTATGCCATGAACATATGACATGCATGATGACATGACAATCGAATATAACATCGACAAGATGACATACATTAAGTACCACATTTATGCATTTTGAGTTATCAAGTCACCAGCCATGCCATTCACACGTCAGTTATATTTCCCACAATGCTTTCAATTGCCATGTGACATGCCATATCATTAGTATGTATCATTTTTAAATATCATATCACATTCCATGTCATTCGCATATCGGGATGCCAATATTGCCCCGACCCGCCTTATCGTGAAGCGCTTCGCCTAATACTACTCCAAAGCAATCAGGAAAGGAGAGTAGGAATGCAATCTCTTATACCCTTTCCCGCCACGACTTCCCCACTCCAAATCATTCATTTACTTATTTTTATTGACTTTATTCTATTATTTTGTACTTTTCTCACATCAATATTTCTAAATTTTCATGTCCTACTTCTATTGCTATATTATTCAATTCATGGTACTTAAAAAATGTTTTTTTCTTTTTTGTTAAAGAGAAAAAAGCAAAGATGAATTATTAGTAGAACAAAGATGAATTATTAGTAGTAACTACTAAGAGTGAGCATTATTAACCGCCTACCCGGAAACCGCCCAGAATCGCCCGAACCAGTTGGTTTCAGGCGGTTCTAAGAAGCAATGGTTGATTCCTTATTCCATAATATGGAACCAGGAATTTTTTGTCCGATTCCTGGTTCCGGAGGTGGAACCGTCCACCCGAACCGAAACTTATTTATTAAAAACTAAAATTTTAAAAAAAATTATAATATATTTTTATAATTTGGTGCAACCTTCCTTCCATCGCATGAAAATCTCCCCACTGAAAACTAAAGCAAAGTTGCATCACTTTCACTGCAACACTCCACGGAGCAAATCCAGAAGCTTTTTCCTAGGTTCCTTAACTCCTGTACACATCAATGTCGAGTAATCACCCTTCAACAGCACCTCCCACGCTCCTTCACCACCATTTCTGCCTCTGAAACTCCTCGACCGGGAGCTGTCAAACCCAATGGCTTTGCCACTCGACTCTCGTTCTCTCCCCGCCGGCTCTGCTCAGTACTTAGCTCGCCAGAGCTGGCGGCATCCGCCGCTCATGTGGACGTGATGGTGTGTGCTGAGCGATGTCGTTGTAAGCTAGGGTCAAATCGGGTGGAGAGTTAGAATTGATTCGGATGGAGCCAAGGGCTTGTACCTGAACATGTTGAGGAATGCGGTCGAACACGAGCGAAGGTCGTCGTTGGTAATTAATAATTATCCACTTGGGAACCGGACCGGACCAGGCGGTAACTAGACTGGACCACCCAGTCCAGACTGGTTCGATTCCCGATTCCAAATAATAGGGAACCCTTTCCTAGGAGAACCGGGAACCGTCCAAGAAACCGATCACCCCTAATAACTACCCTCATAAGCAAAACCATAAAGGTTATATATCCGACATGGAGTGTTTAGTTTAAGGGAGGTTGAGACTCCGTTACTCAGCATCATTGGAGTTAAGTGATCAAGTCATCATGACACCATCGAAGCATTTTTACCAAGTTAAGTCATAAGATTTGGCTAAGCGAGGGTCAACCCTATGATATGGAGAAGAAAATCTCAACAAGAGACCAACTACGCCGCCGCCGCCGACCGCCGCCGCCGCTATCGTCATTGCCGTCACCGTCACCAATGGTAAAAAAATAAGTATTATTATAGTGGTATAAAAAAAAAAGCAAAGATAGGAATGATGTGACAATACTGAGTATTTATCATTCTGTTTTTTCATCAAAATTAAGATAATGGGGCAACTAAGGGGGACGCCAGGCCCTGTTATTTTCATTAGTATGATCCCCGAATCCCCCCGCCCTCCTCCCCTCTTATTTTCACCTACCTGCCACTATGTACCGTCGTAGGTATTTTCAACTCCTGCACATGTCGTATGTGCCATGTTATTTGCAAATTGCCATTTTTTTATTTCCACATCACATGTTATGCCATTCACACATCGTTCTACACGTTACGCGTCTCATCCATTGCATATCTTCAAAATACGCACTCTCACATGCAAATGGGGGTTTCCAGTTAGCAAGATATGCAGTCTATTTTGCCTGATTACAAATGGAAAAATGATTCAAATGGTAATGTGATCCTTGAATTTCTTTTATTTATTCTATGCGATCCTTAAACTTAGTCCAATATATAAAGTGATCCTTGAATTTTATTTATTTATTTATTCAATGAGATCCTTGAACTTAATCCAATATAGACCCTTGAATTTTGAATTTGTTCAATATGGTTTCTTGACTTTTTGTACATATTGAACTTAGTCCCCAAATGATCTAAAAATATTCAAAATTATTCTTCGATTTTTCTAAATTAAGAGATAAAATTAAACATTTTTATATAATTCAAGGATTAAGTTGAACATGTATTAAAAGTCTAATAATTACATTGAACAAATTGAAAATTAAAAAATCACATCGTATGGGCTAATATATAACTACTATATTGAGCAAATTGAAAATTCATAGACCACATTACACATTGAATCAAATCTTATGGATCATTGATGTTATTATTCCATTGCAAATCAATAGACTTCTGTCACTACAAAAAAATTGTAATTTAGCTACGAAAAATTAGCGACGAAACACAATCCATCGCTAATTGCGACGGAAATTGCCACGAAAAAAAGCATTTCGTCGCTAATTAGCCATGAAAAAAAAATTCGTCGCTACTTGCAACGAAATTTGCGACGACCCAATAAATGCCGTCGCAAATCAGCGACGATATAATGTGTCCATCGAAAAATCCATTGCTAATTAGCGACGACATACGGAAAATTGATTTTTCCGTCACTAATTAGCCACAAAAAGTGAATTAGCCGTCGCTAATTAACGACGGATTAATTAGCTCCTTTAGGACGTCCTTAAAAACGTCGCCGTTCCCAAGTTGCGCGTATTAGATTTGAAAAGCGATTTTGGCCCCAAGGCGGACTCTGTTCGCGCCGCCACCATCTCCTTCATTTCCATAGCCCCTCTCTCTCCCGCGCGGGGTTCGACGATGGCGTCCGACGCAGTGCAATCCCCCCTTCTCTCCAAGCTCGAAGCCTTGCTCACCTCCCATTCTTCGGAGGACATCCACCCCCTCTTCTCCGATCACCTCCACCCCTTCTCCGCCACTCAGATGTTCCTCCACTTCGTCACCCTCCGCTAGGTTCTCAGCCCTTGCTCGCGGTTTCTGTTTCCTTGCCTAGGGTTTTGCTCTTGCTTGGTCTGGAGTAGCATTCTTCTAGTTTTGCTTTGTCCTATGTGGCTGTTTTTTTTTTTTTTAAGTTTGATTGGGAGATGAATTGGAATACGATGTGGAGAGATTTGTTCAAGCTTGGAGGTCCATTCTGTCGATTGAGGAAAAGTAGGGGCTTTTGTGCTAAACTTTGGGGTTTAATATGGTTACTGAGGGGTTTGGAGTCGGGGTTTGTGCAGGAGGTTGCCGTTCGTTTTGTGGTCACACCATTGTAGACATTATCTGCTTGTCCTTGATTGTCTGCTGTTTTACAAATGGATTCGCATTGATATGAAGGAATGTGGAATCGAGAACCAACTTCTGGTTGTAACTTGGATGCAAGAAGGAGGAGAATGGGTTGTGTAGGGAGCTTTAATTGTCCTGTTTTACCAATCATCCCAACTCCGAAGCTAATTTTGTGAGCAGTAGTATAGAAGACGATTTTTAGGATGAGTTTAATTAACCCTATTTTGGTCCTGATGAGATGGAAACTGATTGTTCTTTGTAGCTGACACTAGAAAGAATATTATAGGATTTAATTACAATCAAGAGTTTTTTATTACATAATGCTATCTGAAGTTGTGTGGAAAAAGGGAAAGGATTCTCGAGCAAATTATTTAGAACCTTGGGAGAGGAGGGAGCGGGTACATATGAAGTTCAATATTAGAACTATTAAATGATATAACAAGGAAAGATTTAGCTCATGCTTGTGAGTTGAAAAGAAAAAATTATCAGTGCTTCGTCAGCGTAAGGATGGTTATTGTACTCCGTCTTTATATCCTTTGGCCCTACCTGAATTGGGTCTTATTTTTATTACTCCTATTTTTGTTTTCTCTTATGCTTTTGTTTTCCCTTGATCCTAATTGGGTTTGAAGATAGAATGGTTATAGTAGACATACTCAGTCGTGTTGATAGTTTTGTAGCGACTGACTTATGCTTGTGTTGCACAACATATTTCATGATCTGGATAAAAACTTGATCATTTTGTATAACCATGTTATGGGGATTATAGTTTTTCTACTCTTTGTTTATGAGTTTCACTGTAGAACTCCATGAAGGATCAAATAAGCTTAGACTAGGAGGTGGCAAAGCAAAGTCCAATCTTGGATTGATTATGTAATTTTTTTGTCATGATCATTAGATTTATCATTTTGTTTTGTCTGTACTAATCTTCTGGTATTGTGCTTGTGCACAACAGCAACTATTGGTGTTGAAGTCCATCCTTTGGATTTCTTCACAAACTGTGGGAAAATCCAATTTTACTGCTGACATACTGCAGGGCAGGAGAAGTTTGGTGGTCTAAGAGATGGATACTAGTGAGTAATCGCCCCCTCTTAGAAATTCCTTGCTCTTCAATCAGTAGAAGGATTATCAGTTTCCAATTTATATACACTTGAGTTGAGTGATCCTAGGGAGGAGAATGTAGTCTTGATCTCGTATTGGAACAATGCTTTCTCTGCTTGGTAGCTCTGTTTTTGTTGGTAGTTTATATAACTATCTGAATTTACTAAGGATGACAATGATTACTCATTATGGACGTTGTTAATTGTTATGTGTAAAATCGTAAATGAAGAAAGAAGTAGTTCTGCAAGAACTTTTTCCACATTTTGAAGGGGTGTATATGTGTTTCACGGTCATTCTTATTTGCAATATTGCTAGAAGTTTGTAGAACTTATGACAGTTATATCTCTTTAGATCTTATTTTGGAGAAAGGAGGATGGCATTAAATGGTTTTGGATTGCATGTTGTACTTTATGCTGGCAGCAGTAGTGTCGTGTTTTGATTGTGCTGATTTAAGTTATTCACTTTCTAACCTTGCTTGCAGGAGGGGGAATCTCTCTCCCTATTGTGTTTGTGTGCGTTGAAATTTCATGGTGCCACATCTTGCTAATTAACCATAATCTTACAGGGTCTGTGAGAATATTCCTAGTGTTCTTTGTGGGAACAAGGTAGATGTGAAGAATGGGCAAGTTAAAGCAAAGCATGTTACATTTCATCGGAAGAAGAATTTGCAGTACTATGAAATTTTTGCGAAGAGCAACTACAACTTTGAGAAACCCTTCCTCTACCTTGATGATGAGATTGCACAATTTTTTATTCTCTTGTTATGTGTACTATATAGAAAAATATTTATGTCATTTTTGTGGATAATGTTGATAAATGTATTCCATTTTCATATCATTATAATATTTTGATGTTATTTTATGCTTCAGAATTAATTTTAGAAATACATTTTCCTGTTCATTAGATTTAATACCGAAATCGTTCCTAAATAATATTCTTTGCAGATTTCGTCACTAAAAAATTAATTGCAAATTACTCTCAAAATTCGTTCCTAAACAATGTTCGTAATAAAAATTAATTTATTTTTGAAAAATGGCAACAAATTTCATTCCAAAAAAAATGAGGTAAATTTGTCGAGAATTTTGTCACGAACGATTAGCGACGAATTTTTTTTAATGAAATTCTTTTTCTGTCATCATTAGTGACAGATGGAAATAGTCCATTGCTAATTAGTGACGATTAGGCATAGTCCGTTGCTAATTTGCGACGACATACACCTTTTCATCTCTAATTAGCGATGGACGTATTTTCTCCATCACTAATTAGTGATGATATAAACATTTTCGTCACTATTAGCGACGGACACATCTCTCCGTCACTAATTAGCGACGGCTAGGATTGTCCGTCGCTAATTAGCGACAAAATTATCCTTGTCCATCACTAATTAGTGTCAGAACTATTCCCGTCCATCGCTAATTAGGGACGGAATTATCCTAGTCCGTCGCTAATTAGCTACGGAACTATTCCCGTCCGTGACTAATTCGCTACGGAACTATTCCTGTCCGTTGCTAATTAGCGACGGGTATTCCCAAATTGTGCGAGTAGATTTTTCAACGAATTTTGCGACGACTTTTGCGACAAAAGTTTAGTGACGACATTAGCGACGGATGTGTTCCGTCACAAATTAGCGACGACATATCCAATTTTCCGTCGCTAATTTTAGCGATGGAGTATTTGCGACAAAATTTACTTTGTCGCTAATGTCATCGCAAAACCTTTTTAGCGACGACTTTTTGTAAATTTTCCGTCGCTAAATCTGTAGCTAAATTATAATTTTTTTGTAGTGTGTATTAAACATTGTTCTTATTTTGAATTCATTAAAAATACACAAAAAGGTGATTTATAGCTTAATTAAAAAGGTTCCAGTTCCGGTAGTGGCGTCACAGAGGGCTAACTCTTCCCCACCTAACCAAAGTCAAAGACCTAAAATTCTTCATTACACATGTAGACTAATCCTCTTACACATGCTAGGTAGTTTCATTTCCGAAAATTGCTTAGGTATTGTAGGTGTTCAATCATAACAATGTAGACTCAATGAAAATGATTGATAGCAACTTCTCCCTGTTTCAAGAATTTGAATTATGCAATTTAGTAGCTAACTCGCATCTAAATTTGGGAAATTTGGGAACTCAAGCCCTACAGGCGACATCATGATTCGCTCAAAATGCTACAGAGCCACACTGGGTTTTGGTTGGAAATAACCCTTAGAGGGTTCAAGTCATTTGGTCCATTTCCTTTTGGTTGACTCTCTGTGGTTGCATTGTTATGATGCATCTTTCTAGGTTAAGCTTTTTCAATTTGTTTGGGCATCCATTTGATTCTCGGCATTTAGTTCGTAAAAATCATGGAGAAAATAACATAAATAATCCAAAAAATTTAGCCAAATATGTAATTCAATTGATGAACTTTTAATTTGACACAAATGATCCTTAAACTTTAACCCGATGTGCAATCTAACCCTTGAACTTTCAAATTGTTCAATGTGATCCCTAAAGTTTTGGTAAATATCCAAACTAGTCTTTAGATTAATTAAAAAGGTTCAATGTGATCCTTATATTAAATTTAAGTTTATGGACCATATTGAATATTTTCAAATAGTTCAGGGACTTGTTCGAACATGTACTACAAGTTCAAGGGCCACGTTGAACAAATTAAAAATTCAAAAACCGATTGCACGTTGGGTTAGAGTTTGGAGACCATTTTTGTCGAATTGAGAGTTTAGGAACAGATTACATATTTGGCCGATATTTAAACACCATTTCTGCCATTATCCCTAAACTCTTGTCATCGTTTGCAGATACTGATGGTGGATGCAGCACTTGGCCACGATGTCTTAGGTTTTTTTTCCTAAGTACTAGAAACCTGTCCAAGAATTTGTATTGGTGGCCAGATGGGAATTTAATTAGTTATTTTAGCAAAATTGTGAAAATAATCGGGGAGTCTAATTAAGAGTTCGAAGAATTTAATCGGGACCTTTTATGATATAATGGCTCGTACTCTTTTCATTCCAATTTTCATTACATAAACCCTAGCCATTTCGAGTTGATCATATTATCCTTAACTGGTCTCACTATAATTTTGTTTTAGAACTTAGAATTTTCAATTACAGTTCTACGCATAGTGAAGACTAAGGTCAAATCTGGGGTTCAATCTTAATTTAAGCTTATTTTTTACTTTCTTTTTTCTTCTTTTTTTTTTTTTTGGTCTTTTCTTCTTATTCTCCCATTTGAGATGAAACTAGTGTCCTTCGTTAAAAAAAAAGAGTTTATTGGCAGATAGCCAATTAATTATTGTGCTAATGAGTTATACATTAATTATTTTACACAACAAAACCATTATTCTAAAGTTAACATAACACATGTAAAAGTGAAAAAAATCATTTACTAGTCTAATGAATGTATTCGGCTCAATTATAACTTAGAGTGAAAAGAATCGTCCACTAGGTTCAGTGGATGCATTTTATTTAGTTGTTTCTTAGATATGTGTCATTACATTATAGTCCATGTACTTTGATTACTCGACTTTTGTTTTATTAAGTGAAGACAAGCAGGATGTCCGAAAAATCCCTCAAAAGATCATAATGTTTCATGCATTTACTATTTTGAGTGACCGTGATCATTCCTCCATTATGAAGCCACGAACTTCAAAAGCACATTTAATAAAAGGAAAGTTGGTTTTTCTCCTCTGACGTACAATATGAAAAGTAATATATGCATTAAAAGTTCCCAAAACCTATAACGAAAGTCCAATTAGATCCTAAAACATTCAAAAAATACAATCAAATCTTAAAATATATCAAATTAGTTCAACCAAATCATTCCATTAACTCCGTCATGTTAATAGAAAATGTTGATGCATCCGGTTTTATCACTTTTTAAAGACAAGTGGGGATGACGTGACGCCCAACAAGTGCCACATAAAAAACTTCAAAAATTAGAAAAACAAAACAAACTAAATTAGATTAAACTATAAACACAAACTCACACCAAAGATTGTGGCCAACCCCTTGCAGGTGGCCACTATCACCACCATTGAGAAGGGCCGGTGAAGGTCACATGGGTCTTCCAAAAACCCAACGAGGCCTCCCTAGCCCCAAGCGAAGGCCAACGACCCTCGTTCAGATTTAGGGTGAAGGTTACACCCTCCCCCAAATCTTGACTAGCACGTTGTCTTTAGGGATCGAGGAGGCTTAACTTGAGGCCAGAGCATCGCTAGGCTTCAAGAAGGCCTAGGCGACTTCTGTCAACCCTTCTAATAGCTGTGGTCGATGTCCTTCCAACAATTATGGAAAGGGCTAATGGTGAGGGCTCATTCCTTCTTCTTTTTTCCTTATTTGGCTTTTAGAGAAAAAGATTGTCCTTTTTAATTTATTTAATATAATCTAAGTAAATTTTGAAAAAAAAATTATAAAAAATATGTAGGAGAGAGAAAGTAATAAAAGATGGCACATCAGCATTTTTCATTTTTTAAGTTAGGCTAAGTTAATGTAAGAACTTGATTAAACAAACTTATTTCCAATGAACTTGTTGACATGACCGATTGCTCTTTTTCATTATCATTTTCATAGATGGATACTTTTAAGCAATTCGAGTCCTCTCGAATATTGCCTTCCATAGTGACTGCATTACAAGAAGAAATACAATGAAAGATGAGTAAAATTTTAAATTTAAATGCCATCAAGAATTCAAAATAAGAAAGTGATTTATGTAACACTTGTTTTCAGTCTTTTGCTACTTAACAGCATGCTTTGCTACTTAACAGGAGCCAATTAATGGATAATACGGTCAACTTAAGGTGGTAAGGGGGTGCGTGCATTAAAAAATGAGGTGGAAAAAGCACAAGCTAATGCTATATACTAAAAACATTAGCATGCATCAGAGTTTGAACTAATATAGTGATGTTGAGTCTGATAATTTCAAATTTATGACTCTGCTTTATTTGGAAGGTTACTTTATTTTAGACAATATTTTGTTCCTTCTTTAATTAATCATGTATCCCAATTTTACGCATTATGTTTTTTATTGGTACCTGATTATGGTACATTTAATGTAATCTGATTTATGTTTATTACCGTTTTCAATGCGTTAGAGCATAGAAATTCAAATTTAGGGATAACAATACTAACAGTATAGTGAGTTTTGTATTGTGTTCGTTTTGCTACCATGTAAGCTTTACAATGTTTACAAAGCCAATCAATAAAACTACATATGTCGAAAACTCTATGTGGCATGTGAGATTTTCGGGTAAGGATAATCGATAACATCACTTAAGTAATCATTTTTAAAAAGTTAGCACAATTAATTAATTGTTTGAAAAGTTACAATATCAAAATGAGTGTTATAACAAATTATGACATTGCTAGTATGTTTTTGCCCACAAGTTCTCACAGGCCCATCAGAGATGCCCAGAGACTGCAAAAGGGAAGAGAGGCAATTGAGAATTTCTACTTTGCGAATCATTCATGCCTGCCAGTCTGTAACAGGCTAGTGGGTAGGATGGCTTCTCCATCAAAAATCTACAGAGCATGACTCCACTACTTTCTGGCTCTTTACTTCCCCTCAACTCATTCTTCTCCCTCTCTGGCTAAGGGACTCGTGAAGACAAATCTTTCTTTTTCTTACAGTAGGAGCAGAACCAAAGCACAATTCTCAGAGGAAGATACAGTGTCCATGCTTATTCCAAGCCCTCGTGTCCTATACGCTTCATGTTCCAGGACGACACATTGGTCACGTGTACAATATTTTCTGTATACCGATCAGCCCACATATTTAACCACGCAAGCATCTAGTATGATCTGCTGTCTCCATAGCTAGGGAATGTTCATTGAACTTTCTCAGAGGAGGCAAAAGTAGGATGTTTACTTTCATTTAGGATGGGACTTTGTAATAATTGCTGTTATTGTTCTATTGAATCTGTCCCATTCAATTTCAACCAGGAAGGTTGGCAAGTTATTCTCAACTTAACTACACATATCACATCTCTCTCTCTCTCTCTCTCTCTCTCTCTCTCTCTCTCTCTCTCTCTCTCTCTCCCATTCTGGCAAAGCTGTTGCTTGAAGATACGGAAAGCCTCTATCAGAAAGCGGTGAGAGAGAGAGAGAGAGAAACTGTATAAGTGTCCAACCACCAGTGGGTGAGCTATCTCCAGTTACATACCTAAGAGAATTCTGTTCACAGATTGTTCACATTTTTCAATTAATAAGCGCTTAACCTCGCAGTTTTCCCCATTAGCCATTGCATCTCCCGGTTAGAAGCTCTTCATCGCCAAGAAGCTTGTGAGGCTCTCTTCAGTAGTTCCCGTGCAGAATTCCCTGGAAGTCGCGTGCTCGCACCCGACATCCTTTGCAACATAGACGTAATCGATCTGTATTTCTCAATATGAGATCGATCGTCCTAGCCTTCGTTTTTGTGATTTTTTCCCATGCGGGTAAGTAAGCTTCTATGTCACAGTGGGGAATCGATGAACTATCTCGCCGTTGTTTTTTCATCATCTCTAAAATTGTGTTTCATATTCACTGCAGCTGCATATGACCCTTTGGATCCAAATGGCAACGTAACAATTAAATGGGACATCATGTCTTGGACCGCGGACGGTTATGTGGTAAGTATTGATGAATACAATCTCACTAATCTCGCAACATAAACCCATGTACCGGCGAAATCGTAGATTCTCCAATGAAATTCATCTTCGTAGCTTCTGTGATCTTTAGTCGTCTCGACTACCACCGCACCGATCTTAGAAGAGAAGAGGAAATGTACCGATGTCCTTTCCTAATGCTACTGGTTAACGCAGGCGGTCGTCACGATGAACAATTTCCAGATGTTTCGGCACATAATGAGCCCCGGCTGGACCCTCGGATGGGCCTGGGCTAAGAAGGAAGTAATATGGTCCATGGTGGGTGCTCAAACCACCGAACAAGGCGACTGCTCCAAGTTCAAAGCCAGCATACCTCATTGCTGCAAGAAAACACCCACAGTCGTGGACTTGCTCCCTGGCGTCCCTTACAACCAGCAATACGCAAATTGCTGCAAAGGCGGGGTCGTCCCCGCTTGGGGTCAAGATCCGTCGGCTGCGGTCTCTGCTTTTCAAGTCAGCGTTGGCCTAGCGGGTACTTCAAATAAGACAGTTAAGCTCCCAAAGAACTTCACTTTACTTGGTCCGGGACCCGGGTACACATGCGGGCCTGCGAAGGTCGTGCCATCCACCAACTTCCTTTCCCCTGACAAGCGCCGGAAAACTCAAGCATTGAGTGAGTTCGCTTTGCACAATCTTTTTATCTGGAGACTTCAACCCTGTTGTATGAACGGGAACTTTCAGATTGATATAATGTTCTGATGACGGAATTTCTCAACTTAGCCTAAAAGAATAAAGGCAATGCATAACCATTTTGCCATGTTGACACGTATTTCCTGATTCATCTTATGCAATTCTGCAGCTCCGTTACAAAGAACCATAGCGTAACGCTGAAACATGTGGTTGTGACTTCTAACATACCCTTTCTGTCCTCTTAAATTGCAGTGACATGGAATGTGACCTGCACTTATTCCCAATTCCTAGCCAGGAAAAACCCCAGCTGCTGTGTCTCTTTCTCATCTTTCTACAATGAAACCATCACTCCTTGCCCCTCCTGTGCTTGTGGTTGCCAGAACAAGAATACTTGTGTCAAGTAAGCTGATAAATACCAAAACAGGATCGAGTGCTTTTATGCTCAATGATAAATCGCCTGAAACCTGTTTGCTGGAGTAACCAAACTTGATGTCGCTGTTGGCGATGCAGGAGTGACTCCAAAATTCTAAGCATGGCAGGGTTGAACACTCCTAGAAAAGACAATGCACCTCTATTACAATGCACGCACCACATGTGCCCAGTCCGAGTACACTGGCATGTGAAGTTCAACTACAAGGACTACTGGCGTGTCAAGATTGCTATCACAAACTTCAATTATCGGATGAACTACACACTTTGGTCTCTCGTAGTCCAGCATCCCAACCTTAACAACGTGACCCAAGTTTTCAGTTTCGATTACAAGCCTCTCCTGCCGTATGAATCCATAAGTGAGTCTGCCTATTTTTGGTTCGTGTACCATTTCACGATTTGGGCTTTAGATGAACTAATTTCTGTTTCACTCTGTATGCAGATGACACAGGGATGTTCTATGGCATGAAGTACTATAATGACCTGCTGATGGAAGCGGGGCCACTTGGGAATGTTCAGTCTGAGGTACTCCTCCAGAAGGACAAGAACACATTCACGTTTAAGCAAGGTTGGGCATTTCCGAGGAAGGTTTACTTCAACGGCGACGAGTGCATGCTGCCCCCGCCAGATACATACCCTTTTCTGCCAAATTCAGCACGTCGAAAGTTGCTCTCTTTCTCGACCTTATTCTCTTGGGTTCTTCTCATGATATTTGCTGCTTGGTGATCGTCTTCCAGGAGTACGAGTTGCCGAGTATTTTTTTCCACCTCTTTTACATGCTGCGATTCTCAGCGGTTTTGAGAACATAGGGTCAGATCGGATTATTGAGAGTAATGTATACAAACTCACGATTCCTTGACAGATATATACGTTGCATGATAGTAAAAAAAAAAAAACGATTCGACTATTTGAGAAAGAAGCAGAACATGATCAATACATGGATCGATCCCATTGAAATCTAACTTGCCTTTACTCATTGTAAGCCAAGACAGATTTAATGTAAAGCTCTTTAACTTGTATACGGTATACTGTTCTTTCTTCCTTTTCTCATACCGGGTTTCCCACGTGCCTTCCTTGTAACTAGGGCGTTCGACAGTCCAATGACATGAACGTTATTCATCAGACAGAGTACAGGAAACACAAAGTGAAATGCATTAGATCTCAATTCACATTGCTGTCAATAGTAGGTAACACCAGCTTGATCCAACGACTATTATACAAATATAAGGTGAAGTACAGAAAAAGTTTTGGACACATCAGTTTGGTACAAAACTGTAAAAAAAAAAAAACAATATGGTCTGTGGGAAAAAGACAATGCACCATAGAGCAATCTGATCACTTGATGACGTCGCCCCCTGGAGTGGAAATCATTATCTAACCATAGATTCCCTCATCAATCTTGTGAGGTCAAAAATTGGATCAACAGAGTAAGAATATGCCCACTAAATTAGTCCCTCAAAAAAGCCCCAAGTGAAGCACGAGCACCAATAAGACCACTGCTAGGCTAAATCTTGAGACACCCCATCGAATGCTTGCATTTGGCAGCCATGGATAGGCGTCTGGAGGAGGCATCACACAGTTATCACCATTGAAATAGATCCTTCTCGGGAAAGCCCAGCCCTTATCAAAGGTAAAAGTTGATGCATCCTTTCTAAATAGAAGTTCCGACTGAACATTGCCAAAAGGGCCAGCTTCCATAAGCAGATCATTATAAAACTTGATTCCCCATAACATGGCAGTATCATCTGTTTCAAAAAAAAAGGTTGAGAGTTTGTTATGTTAACGGCAGGTGCATTTTCCAGATAAATGGTGACGTAGGACTTTTGTTACTATGGAACAATGCATCTACCGGAAAATATGTTAGAGGAGTAACTGGAGCAAGAGATCTTACTTATTGCTGCATATGGTGTTAATGATTTGTAGTAAAAGCTGAAACTCTGTGTCAGATTGTCAAAGTTCGGATGCTGAACAACTAAGTTCCACTGAGTGTAGTTCATATTGTAGTTGAAATTCGTAATTGTGACCTTAACCCTCCAGTACTCCTTGTAATTGAGTTTAACATGCCAGTGCACTCTGATTGGGCACATATGACTTGTACATCGGACAACAGGACTGTTCCTTCCAGCATTTGAAACAACTGAAGCTAAATATGGTGAGTTTGGCCTGTAAACAATCAGCAAAACATGTCACAAGCTGAGGCCAACCAAACTTCTTGAGTGACTGATAAATGCTGAGAATTCTGGTGATTTCTGATGAGCCTAAAAATTTTATGAAGTCAAGGAAAGATCACAAAGCCCTATTAGAAAACGATGTTGTCTAAGTGAAGAGAACTTACTCTACACAGCTCCCAGGCTGAGTAGCATTGTTCTGGCAGCCACAAGCACATGTTGGACAAGATACCACAGTGTCATTGTAAAATGATGACAGTGAGACACAGCAAGTGGGAGTTTTTTGGGCCAGGAACTGTGAATATGTGCAAGTAACATTCCATGTCACTGCCAAAGAAAAGAAGAGCAATTAGACTGGCCATTTCAGTTGGATCTATGTTGGGTCTGACAGAAGACAATGACCTAAATTGAAAGCAGAAAAGTAAATTTTAATAACTAATATGTTCTAATGCTATTAAAGCAAAGTCAGGCTTCTTATCTGTTATTACCTTAACATAAGCACATAGAACTCTGCTCTTATGATGCTAGATAAACAGATAACCACAAATAGGTTCACTGTCTATGAGACATTGTTTGTAGAACAGATCTCATCATTTCAAGTACAAAAATTCGTTCTTTCTTTCATACTGTCAATGCAAAACCAAGTAGGTGCACTTGCAGACAAGGAGGATGTAAACAAACATGCTACAGAAGTATACCTACTTATAACCAATGCTCGCTTATGAAAGATGACATGCAAACTTCTGGTACAAGAATAAGCATCTATTCTCTTACTCATAACTTACTTAGTGCTTGCGTAAATCTCCTTTTGTCCAGGGTAGGAAATTTGGTAGGTTTAACTATTTTAGCAGGCCCACAAGTATAACCGGGCTCTGGTGCTTTAAGAGTGAAGTTCTTAGGCACTCTGACTGTTTTGTTGGTCGTTCCAGCACCCCCTACACTCAGTTGAAACGCACTCACTGCGTTTGTAGGATCTTGAACCCATGAGCTAATGACTCCTCCTTTGCAGCAGTTGGCGATTTGTTGGTTGTACGGAGTTCCCGGCAACAAATCTACAACTGTAGGTTTCTTTTTGCAGCAATGGGGTATATTCCCTTTGTATCTGGAACAATCCCCCTGCTCTGTCGTTTGGCCACCCATCATGCTCCATATTACCTCCTTCTTCGCCCATGTCCATCCCAGAGACCATCCTGGAGCTTCGATGTGACGATACTGCTGGAAGTTGAAGATTGTTACAACAGCCTGCAAGTTTAACAATATGCTAGTTAGAATTCCCTGAGCGGATATACTAGTTAAAATTCCCTAAGCAGATATATACTTATAATAAAAGAGAAGGAAGAAAGAAGGATATGACTGCAGCATGAATACTCCAATTTTGCCTCTACGTCCATCGTGTTGAAGTGAAGAGCACAAGTCCATATATGGCTATCTAATCTGGAACAGTGATGAAGAAATCCAAAACCAAAAGGAAAAGACAGGCCCTGAAATCAATTCCCACCCTGTTGGATAGAGTGACATGATCAAATTTCTCGATTAAATGAATGATCTTGGGTTTCCAACGGATGCACCTCAGGGCAAGACTTAAACACGGTTTAAAATTATCAACGGAGCATTTTCAAATTGAATGAATGCTAGTAGAATATGAGAAGTTGCACCAAATGTTTTCCGCTGGGACTTCAGAACATGTTTTATCCCAGAAAAAAGACGGTATCATTTTAGTAGTTCAAGCAAGAACGAGATGTGCTTTCCTACGAGACTATTAGCGAGTCCAAACAAGATGAGAATCGATATTTGACTTGATCAACAACTCTACAAGCATCTGAGAGGAAGGAAAGAGGACAAATTTTAGTCAGGTATCGACGAGTACAAATAGAAACAATGGAACAGTACTTACAACATAGCCATCAGGAGTCCAGCTCATAATATCCCATCTGATCGTGATGTTACCATTTGGGTCAAGAGCATCATAAGCTTCTGATATAGAAGAAAATCACAAAATAGCTCCTTCAATTCGAATTCACGGATTATTAGATAGTACAACTAAAAAGAACCCAAATAGTCCCCCAAACAACAAAATCTTTCGAATCAATGTCAAAATAGTAACAATCTTGGTTACTCAACGACCCGGCCATTCCGTCAACCACACCAAAACTAAGGAACTCGTCCAGTTCCAAGAAAACTTCTGAAACAATCAAACCAGAATGCATGCAGGGAAGATCATCAAGTATCCCCTTTGGATCATTCGAGCATTTCGGACCAAGATCAACACCAAACGCGAAGATGGAAAAACGGCTACTCATTTAATCACCCAGAAGAAGAAGAAGAAGAACGTCATGCACCTGTACAAGCAAAGAAGCTGCAAGAGAGCAATAACACGAGCAGGACGCTCTTGTTGAAGAACGTGGAGACGGATCTTGAAGCGGGTAAGAAGCAAAAGCCCATGCTTTCTTCTTCTTCTCCTCCTCCTCCTCCTCCTCCTTGGTTTTTCTTTCCTCTGGGTCTCCGGACGATCTTTCTAGAGAGCGAGAATGTCTGTGCTTCGCGCGTGAGCCCAAGATCTTTGTGTGACCCACTTGACAGTGTAGAGAGAGAGAGAGAGAGAGATGACGCGGAGGCGCTGGGCTGGCTTTCTGCTGTCTGGCAAGTACAGCAATGCTTCAGGGAGAGAGAAGTGACTTTTTGAGCCCACTGATAAGTTTTCAAAGGAGGGGCTGGACTTAGACTACACGAAACTGGGGTTGCTTTCACCTGGGAGAGATTCACATGTAGACACAGAGAAGCTATCTACCTTTGAGGATGAATATGTGCGCATTTATTTTTAATTATTTTTTGATAATGCAGTCTCGTACTATAATCTCGACCATCAGTAAGACGAATTGGGTTAGATTTGGTTTAGTTTTGAAAATGAATTTTAAAAAAATACTAATATCTAGTTGAACTTACTTTTAACTTTCAATTTTTCCCAATATCAATTTTTCACATCAAAACTTTTTTAGAATAATTACCAAACACCTTATATTTTCTCGAGAGGTTTTGAAGGCTCAAAGTCTATTGGAAAAGTTGAATCAAATGCACTCTCATTAGTTTAACACGGAGGTGAAGCATGTGTAGAAACTCATGACAAGATAAAAGAGGAGGTGCAAATGATATGGCCTTTAAAAATAATTATCAAACACCTCATATTTTCCCAATATGTTTTGAAGGCTCAAAACCTTTTGAAAAAGTTGAATCAAATGCACACTCATTAGTTTAACATTGAGGTGAAGTACGTGTGGAAACTCATGACAAGATAAAAGAGGAGGTGCATATGGTCTCGCCTTCGATGAAATCGGACTTTAACGCACCCTCCATCGCTGGCGAGGAAGAAACATATATTTTTGGGCCGATGACGCCAAACTTTTATAGCTGAAGTTTGTGATTTGTAATCAAAATATATTTACGTGTGGGGAAGTCCCTGGTCGCATGGGAACCTTTGTCTCATGTGCCCAAAAGAACACCGATCATAAGATGTTCTTTATGGAGTTCGCAATGATTGGAAGAAAAGTTTTGCAAACTTCAATTTCGCAAAGCTTCTAGGAAATTTGCTAGGACGAGATCTTCTTCGGCTCATCTAGTGTGAAGATTTTACACATTGACATCCCAAATCAACCCTAAGAAAACTAGCCTCGCAAGTTGCAGCCACGTAAAATGATGGAACAAGTATCCGTATTAGGCCTTATTGCCAATGCAATTTCCATCACATGTTGTGTCGCATAAGGAATGAGATAACTTTACTATATAGATCAGAAGTGACTCATATTTACACAGTTAGAGATATATCTCCATTACAAAGTATATGGTGCCTAAATAAAGTCATATTCACTTATAGCACGATTTTATAAGGTATTTCTATTACATGTCGTATTATTCCATCTAAATTCAGCCTAATCTTGGTTATACGGAAAAAAAAAAAAGTGTGCTGCACCCAATAAAGTGCTTCGGTCCTTACACTTTGCATGGACATCGGTGCTTGTACTTATATAAGTAGTATTCTCTCTTTACCAAGTCAAATTAATTCAAATCCATTACCGTGAATGTTTTCCCATTACTAGAGGATATCATGTATACGTTGAATCTATATAATGTCCATTTTTATTATTGAAATGAAGTAAACTCTCCTTAAGAGTTTCTTCAAGTGAATACAAAATCTACTCCGACCACCCTAAGTAAACTCTCCTTAAGAGTTTTCTTCTGTGTCCGCAACCAAGTGGTGCATGTCCATTATAACGTCCGGTAAAACCCGTAATTTTCCTAGATACACCGTCGAGTTTTAGCTACCATGCACTTACTGAATTGGGGCCAAAATAAAAAATTTAAGGCTGCGTTTGGCCGTCCAGATTTCTAAATAGGATAAGACTGGATGTGATAGGATAAGAAATCCATGGATTTACGGAAAGGATAAAGGGAAGGAGGCACGAGTTCCATGATGCGCGTGCCAACAGGATCATTCATTTTAATATCATATCATTGGACTTATTCCAAAGTTCCGAACTGGATCGATGGCATTAGTTTACAAGAAAACGCAGGGTTTGAACGTTTAGAACACGACAAGATTGCTTGGCTCGAAGGTTCTCGTTGGGGGTTCCATTCAGTGAATGGCAGGCATTCACCTTCTCATTGAATTCTCTGATCAAATTCCAACAACCGCTGCATACAATTTGTTTTCCCTTTTTTATATATTGAACTATGAAGAAAGCAAGTTACATTCTTTGGCAGCTGAAATTATCACCAATGGATCTGTGAATTACTATGCTGATTATGCAGTGATTGATAAATCACGTAGCCAAAAGTATTAAGGCTATCTTCATCTTCATTTTGAAAAGGAGACGTCTAATTTATTATGATTATCGTTGCTATTATTTTGCTTTTAAAAAAAAAAGGATTTTGGATGGGGTTGGGACCGGTCTCACCTTGATGTTGGAATGTTCAATTGAAGGCACCATAAAAGCAATGGCTAGATGAGCCCGGTCGAATTAGTACATACATTAAGACGCACGTACAAAACTCATCCGTTGTGGCAAGAAGTCAATTAAAATACATTTGGATCATTGAATGTGGCATATCTCCCTTACGAATGTGAGGATTCAACCTTTGTGTACAGCTGCTGATAAGAAATTTGGCCAACAGAGAGGATTGTCAAAACGGTGAATGGACAGCTCGACGCATTGTTAATGATGCTGTCTCGGACGCAACTGCGTAAAGCACGACTTCCGGCCAAAGAGAAACTCCAACCTTGACTTTCCTCTAGAGTTATTTTCCCCCGATGCAAAGAGAAACTTGGGTTATTTCCTTCTTATTTTCAATGATTCGTGTAGCTAAGGGAATAGGTTGTTCTCTCCTTTTGTACAGTCGGTCTTGGATCGCGACATGAGTTCATGTGATTGATTCATTGATTGATAGAGTAATGAACGCCGATTTAACCGGTCCTTTGAGCAACGAAGTGAAACAGTTGGGCCCAACCCAAGCTCTTCTTCCCCATATGGATCTGGGAATTGTCATATTCAATGAGTAATTAATCACGAAGCCGAAAGCATCACTGCCTGGATGTCCCCATAGAAGTTCCTTTTCGTTTCCATTTTGAACAGGGAAGGCGATAATTTAGCCTTTTTCTTTCTTTTTTGGGGGCAAAAGGGGCTTCGACCGGACTGAAACGAGCTTCACTTCGCTGCTGGAATGTTCAATTTCGGGTGCATAAAAAGAATGGATAAATAAATTATCCCATTGAACGAGCCTGGTTGAAATAGTACATAACTTAAAATACATGTATAGAAACCATTAGTTGAGATAATACGTATATTAAAATGCATCCTACTTATAATTACAGCAACTTGATCTGGAAATTTGCCAATCGAGAGCGTTGCTCATTGTGGACGAGTCTATCTACGATGCAATTACATAAACCCCTTCCAAGTACCTGTTCCGGTCAAAAGAAATTCCAACCTCAATTTTTCTTCTAAGTTATTTCCCTGATACAAAGAAAGATTCGGGTCTTCCATCTTACTTTCAATGACCTTTTTAGGCATACGAATGTGTTTTTTTTTTTTTCATTTTGACAATCATTCTTAAATCATGGCATGTATACATTGAAATGATTGATCGATATAGTAATGAACATTGATGATGTGCAAGCCTGATCAGCCCCCTCTAACATTTAAAGCGAATCAGTTGGGCCAACCCAAGATCTTCATCACCATATGGATCAGGGAATTATTAAATGCAATTACTAATTGATCGCATAGCCAAAAGTACCACTGCCTTGAAGCACTCACCCGCACTAGATGGCCACTGTCCGTATGTTTCTTCATTTGTGCTGAATTACTATTGAAATAGATTGATAAATTTTCAGTACTATAGAAGTTCCACTTCCTCTTCATTTTGAAAAAGGAGAGGTGACAATTCACTCTCATGTTTGGCTTGGAAAAGGTGGATTTGGTCGATGATGAATTTTACTGCCGGAATGTTCGGTTCAATGGGAAAAAAAGGTCGACTGCTCACTGGACGAGCAGTACATAAGTCAAAATATCCATAAAGAAATCATTAGTTGAGGTAATACATAAAATGAATTACATCCGAGCCATTGATTGTGACATGTCTTACTTATAAAGATAAAGGGTTGCACTTGCTATAATGAAAATCGTCGATTAAGAGCATTGTTAACTTGCGTTACTGACGATGTCTACCAACGATGCAATCCTCGACTCCCTCATTCCAAGTAACTCTTCAATCCAAAAAATAAAATCCGACCTTAACTTCTATCAAGAGTTATTTTCCTCGGAACAATGAGAAAATTCGGATCTTTCGTCTTACTTTCATTGACTTCTATAGGTTCTCAAACATGTCTTTTCTTTTTCACAATAAATCTTATATCACAACATATATACATATAATTTATCGATTGACATAGTCACATACGCCAACAATAGGCAAATCCCAACTACCCTTCTAATAGCTGAAGCAAAGCAATTGGGCCAACGCTAAGCCCTTGATTGCCACGTGGCGTACAAAATGTACGAGGAGAGAGAGAGAGGGGGGCAAAAAGGTAATAGGCTTCTCAGCCATACCTCACAATGAGACTTACTCGCATACTTCTAGCGTGTGGCTTGGTCCAAACTAAGGCAATCCTCCCTTTGGGCCAATTTGCATCTCTATGGCCTATTGAACCACGATGACAAACATCTTAAAACTTGGGCTTATACTTACAAACCTTGGCAGACAAACACCTCGCGGGGCCGTTCCTTGGATATGGGCCTCGTCTATGCTCACCGTCATCAAGCATGTCGTCTCGATCTCAGAGCGCTCGTCTAGAGGGGAGAGAGAAATTATAAACTTTGATACTATCATTTTTTTTTCTCGAAATAATACCTTATTTTTTATATTCCAAAACCGTCCCCGATTGAAATATAAGACCCTTTTTACTGTCATACCACCGGAGCACCAAAAAAATGACTCCCTTCAATGGCATGTGACCGTTAATTCATAGAGGCGAGCAACTTGGACCGCCCAAATTAAGAATCGCTTGGACTGACCATGAATCGGACTGGATCGGAAGTATTGGTCAGATCCCCGATTACCAAACGTCGAACTAGTGCCCGAGCTATCCTGTTCTGGATTCTTAGGAGGGCTGGATTGATATTTTTTTTATATGTTTTAGTAATAATAAAGATGTTAAAAAAGTAAAAAGAACTCAATTTATATTCTTAAAGTTTTAATCTTTAACCAATTTTACCAGAATAATTTTTAAAAAATTAAAGAAACTCAATTTTTTTAAAGAATTTTCTTGATTCCTAACCGGTTTTATTAGATTTTCTTGGAACTGGACCGGATCAACGGGTTCGGTTCGGTCTGTTCCAAGCTAGGCGGTCCGGCCCCAGTCCTGGAGATCAAAGACTGGTCTCATGAGTCCGGTTCCTAATTCCGAAGAGGAGCTGGACCATGCACGCCCCTATTAATTCATATTCGTACATAGCGCGTCGAAGTTTTTGCGAATTAGATCGATGCCTTGGTCCAATGAAGAGTATGTCATGTAAGTATGATCCCAACTTCGAAAATGACTGGAAAAATGACGTCATCAAGTGTCAAATATGACAAGCACACATGTGCCACCGACATGCAAAAATGACTTGCAATTCAATTGTGGCACGAGCGGATGACATGCGGAATGAGGCGTGATTCAAACTTGACATGAGCAAAAGCATGCGAAGATCGAATATGAGGTGTTCGAATGGGATATGATGATTTATAAATATGATAAGCGGCAATGAATATGCCAAGGTTTGAATGACATGAAATGTTCGACGCGGAGTGTCAAAACGACTTGCAAAAATCGAGTATGACAAATCCAAATTACTTGCGGTGACCGAATGCAACATATATGAATAGCATACATACATACATGCATAGAGATGACATGCATAATGATTTAACGTGTGCAATTGACATGTGCGATGTTGTGACAATTGAATATGACATGTGCGAAGGATATGAGTGGCAATTGGATAAGGCATGTGCTAGTGATATGGGTTAGTAAAGACATGAAAAATGATATAAAACATTTGAATTGAACATGTGCAACATGTTGAATGCAGTCAAAGCGACGGGGTGCTGTGATATGTATAGATGCATATATGCAAATTTGAAGTGAGTCTGGTTGCATTTTAAAAGTGAACTTTGAATGATAAAATGATGATTCCCATTAGAAATTCTAACTCAAAAGGTTAAACTGTTAAATAAAAACGTTGCTCGTTACTTAAATATTTTAACACTTCTTCTCACACGTAATATAGACTTCAATCTTAGCTCAAAGTGTTGAAATATAAAATTGAGAAGATAAATAAAGATCTAGAAGATTTGAACTTATGACCTCCTACTTTGATTTATGTAAGATTTTGTGGGATCATTACTAACTATTTCAATAGATTAAGCTAATAATAATTAGAGACTATATGTGTAATAACATTTAGGTCCTGTTATTTAGCGATGTAAGACAATACTTTAACACTTCGGGGTGGAGCACATTCATGAAGTGGTATTAACTATGATATTATTTAAAAAATTTCAGACCGAAAATTTAAAATTATTAAATAAAATAGAATTTATTATTTGAATATTCTAACATGATTGTAGCCTCATGTCATTGACAATTGTCGGCCCTTAATTTCTGACCGTGGCACTGTAGCCTATCTTACCCACGAAACCAATCCTAATCGTATCGCGTCCTAGGGTGTTGGCTTGCAGAAATAAGGGGTTTATTCTAGCACTTCGTATATATGCCACCGTATATACATACATAAATATATATAATTAACCGTATTTATGCCACCATCGTAGCATGTATTTCAGTGACTTTCATATAATCAGATCAGTTAGCCACACCAACAGCCTCATTCAAGCTCTAAATTTGAGTTTCTGTCATTCCGACAATATAAGTACATGCATGATTTTTATTCCTAACTTGAGAGTATCATGACGAATGTCAACAATAAAGATTTGATTTCGGCATCATGACGGCTTAGAGGCATGCGAAATATAAGATTTGAGTCGAGCAGTAGAGCGATGGAAACATGCTTTTTAATTGAAATTAAACTGTTAAAAGGGAGAGGGAGTGAAGAATTAGGTTAAGAGCACAAGAACCTTGGCACCTACGAACATGAAGGATACCACAATAAGCGAGGCACTGTTGGAGAGTGATCATCGTGTCGAGGACAAGAGCATTGGAGAACTTCCCAGGCAACTTGGATGATCATTGCATCGTTGGAGAGTTCGTGGTGAAAACTTTTCAATGAGGCCAATCTTAATAAGACAGATTTTAGCTCATCGAAGGGCCATAGGCTCTAATATATGAGCACAACGTCACCTTAGTGACATGAAATATCGAATAATAATTGTTTAACTCGAATGTAGGTGACCTTTTCTTTCTTGTTTATCTGTTAATACCAAAAAGAGTTTTTTTTTCTTATACGTTTGGAATTAACTGAAAGACGTTTTAAAATGAATTTGTTTTCGGCTTTCCAATTACAACTTTGAACATGTAATTTTCAAAATATTCTTCGGAAGGAGAGTGCAATTTACTTATAAGATGAAAACATCTCATGACATCAAAAGCAATTCTATCAAACATGTTTTAATTTTGTTCTTTCATATCGAAGATTTTAATTTTGGACCGATCATGTTTTTGGGAAACCCATTTTCATTATGGTCAATGAAAATGTAAATTGAAAATATTTCAATGAAAACGGACCCTTAATTTTCCTTTTCTCAACTATTTTTCTATTCTTCTCGAGTATTTAATCGACAAATATTTACACTTATTTTGTTTACCAATTATTACAGAATTTATTTTATCTTTCTTATCAGTCGAGGAATAAATCTTCTCAAATTAGTTTTTTTTTATAATGATGCTATCATCAAATTTCACAATTCTTTTTTTCAGTAGAAAAGGAATTAAAAAGTCGGATTAGAATATTGCTCCTTAATCTAACAAAAACTGATAAGTCGAGAAAAAAATGCTGTCTTTTCTAACTTCAATAAGATAAAAGATTTGATAGATGGATCCTTTAATTATAAAAGTAAGTCAGTATTTTAATAAATTTGTGCCACATTATTTTTTGCTTTGGTTAACAGTATAGCCCGACCTCACACTAATTCATTCCAAAATTCCATCTGAAATGTCAGTTCTGCATATTCCCATTACATTGCAATCTGAACCAGATCTGACCGGTGTCTCCCAATTCTTAGGAAGGCTGGACTGGACTGATAAATTTTTTTATATATTAATAAAAATAAAAATATAAAAAGGTAAAAAACGTTCAATTCAGATTTCTAAAGTTTTAGTTTTTACGCAACTTTACCATAATAACTTTTTTTTAAAGCAAAGAAACTCATTTTTTTTATAGAACTTTTCCTGATTACCAACCAGTCTCATTAGATTTCCTAGGAACTGGACTGGACCAAACCAAATTGAGTCCGGTCTCCGGTCCTAGAGATTGGGGACCGGTCCCATTGGTATGATTTTGGGGATTCAGGGAGGAACCGAACTATCATGGACCATGCACAACATTATTTGTGACCGTTTTCATTTAAAGCTTTTTCATGGCCCAAAATAATTCAAGATTCTCGATCATATATATCGTCGTAATCAATTACAATAAATTTCTATGTATCATAAAAAAAATTCATATTATGAAGTGCGTGTATAATTAAGTATGAGGTTGTGGTACCTTAGAATTTTCAATGTGTCTGACCAAAAAAACAAAGAATTTTCAATGTGAAAAGCCCCCGAAAAAAGAGTTGGTCCCGTCGGACGAGTTCAACACGAAGCCGCGTAGGTGGGCTGAGCAACGTTAAAAATGAAAATGATAACATCAGCAAAATAAGAGAACGGAGGGAAGAGGGAAGTTTTTCGCTCCAAGCAACCGGGTGGAAAGCGTCCATCGATTTCATCCCCAGACATTCGGTCTCCCCATCTGGGCATCGCCCCTTTGACTCCATTTGCTTCTCGGCAACGTCCATGGACGCCTCCAACGCTCGAGTTCATGCGATTGGTCAAACCGAGATCAATTGGGACAAGTGCGTGCCTCATTTCCTCTTTTGATTTAATCTTTTTTTCTTGTCCATGGATTCGTTCTTGTCTCGTTGGCGTCTGTCGTCGTCCGTCGCGTTTTTCTTTTGGGGGGTTTTCTTTTGTGGGCAGTTTGGTTTTCGTTGCTTGGTGTTCCCCAGCAAATGGGGTGTGGAATTTGTCTCGACGCCATCAATGAAGAATTTCTGGGCTTAAAGGGGTCCCATGTTTCGATTTCTTGCTTCTCTCCGTTCTGGCAATTATAGGGATTATGTGTTTAACGAATGCTTTAGTACGAGGATATGATGATAAGATTGTACGCCGATTTCGTTTTTCTAAGATTGTGCATTTATTGGTGGCCAAACCTCCCGATGAATGGGAATGCGGTGATGTGTGCTGCGGAATTTTCGTAAAGAATTGGAATGAAATTAAATGGTTTATATCTGTCAGGTCTCAAAGTCGGTTCAACATTTTTGTACATCATTGCGAAGCTTCCTTGGTATATTCAATGCTTAGTTTCGTATGTCAGTTTCATAGTTATAGTGGGTATTGAATAATCTCGCATGTCGGGCACGAGGAGGGGAAAGCTCTTAACTGATAAGTTCCTCTTTTGTCATGATTATTGGGAATTCACCTACGTGCTAGTGCAACAGAGATGAGCTCTTTGATAAGGTCTTGTTAACATAACAGAGGGTTACACAGGATGTTTGTAGTTAACTTTATGTGTGTGCCTTCCATTATACCCATGATATTTTATCATCTGCTTGATGCTGACTCCTACGTGTATTGTGCTAGTTTACTCTTAAATGCTCATCCATTTCACCACTTTCTGCAGGCTAGATAAAACTAAGTTTTATGTTGTAGGAGCTGGCCTCTTCACGGGGGTTACAGTGGCATTATACCCAGTTTCTGTTGTGAAAACGAGGCTGCAGGTTGCTACAAAGGATACTCTTGAGAAAAATGCGCTTGCAGTTCTCAGAGGTTTATTGAAGACAGATGGGGTTCCTGGCCTTTACAGAGGATTTGGAACAGTCATTACTGGTGCAATTCCTGCAAGGATTATTTTCCTCACTGCTTTAGAGACTACAAAGGTTGCCACTTTCAAGATGGTCGAAACTATGAAATTAACTGAGCCTACCCAAGCAGCCATAGCGAATGGTGTTGCTGGCATGACTGCCTCGCTCTTTTCTCAGGCTGTTTTCGTTCCAATTGACGTGGTATGTAGTTCATGTTGACATATCATCTCTTGTTAAGACTTACAACTATATGAGCGTTTTCCTCAAGTTCACTTATATGGGGTAGTAAGTATTATGTTAATGATTACCAAATTATGGTAAGCTTATGTCATTTGCTTCTTCCAGTTATAAGAATATGTTTTGGAAATTTGAGCCTACTTTTGGTTACCTGGAATGAATAACAAATATAGAAATAAGCTGCCACTGGGTTGTAATGCTAAAGTTCATATCCTCACATATGCTGCTCAGGTCAGTCAAAAGCTGATGGTTCAGGGATACTCAGGCCATGCAAGATATAATGGAGGTTTGGACGTTGTTCGCAAGGTGTTGCAATCTGATGGCATCAGAGGATTGTATAGAGGGTTTGGTCTCTCTGTTATGACTTACTCACCATCAAGTGCTGTTTGGTGGGCAAGTTATGGTTCAAGCCAGCGTATTATTTGGAGGTAAGACTTGGTTTAGTGCTCATTTGCTGAGGACGCAGTTCAACTTCACTAGGACTGTTGCTGAAACTTAATAAAAGAAAAAGGATTTCCAGCTTCCAAGCAATTCTTTCTTATGTAATTGTTGGTCTCATCGACATACCTGAAGCTCCAATCTTCAAATGTGATTAATATTGACCTCTTGTTCCACTTTTTAGCTGAATTGACTTAGCTATGTTTGTTATGTTTATAACTGGTGAACCTTGAGATGAGAACGTGATATCCATTAGCTCTCTTTCTCTCTCTCTCTCTCTCTCTCTCTCACACACACACACACACAAAACACACATGCTTTTGCCTTCCCTTTTTTCCTATTTGTCAATGTCTGGGTGGTCTCATCTAATAAGCTAATGGTGTGGCAAGATTAGCTTTTGATGCAGCTTTTGAATTTATAGACCAGCATGTGGTATGATTGTAGATCTTAAATGATCTTCCTTCTATTTCCTTCTGCACATTTCTACTGCATGTGCATGTGCATGTGCTATTTCATGTTTGCATAACTATTGCAGTGCCACTTGGGATGTCAACATTTAAATGTTTCACTAACACAACATCGATGTTGTAGAAATTTAAGTATCAAAGTCAAGGTAGAGTGTGGGTGTGGGTGTGTTATTTCTCTTTTCCTTACGCAGTTAGTAATCCTTTAAATCAGAACAAAAGAGGACTTGTCCTGCCAGGCATGCAAGTTATTGTGCCTTCATTGCCCTTTAAAGAGCAGGAGTAAGATAACATCTTGAAAATGTTTAAATGTTCATTGACACCAAAGGCCAATCTGCACAACATTCTAAAATACAGTTTATTATTTTTATTTGTTCACTTTCCATATATATATATTCTTTGTTTGGGTGTTTTTTTTTTTTCCGGGGGGGGGGGGGGGGGGGGGGTGTTGGGTGTTGAGAAATTACGATAAAACTGACTTCTTATGTTTCCTTTAGAGGTATCTTATTTTAATCTGAAGCACCTATGGGCTCACATGATCATGGACATCTTTAAGTTTGACTCCTTTGATATGAAAATGCTGTGTGACCTTTCAGTCTGATTCATCATGATGCGTTGTCTCTCTAATCAAATGGGTTCCTACTGCAGTGACTGACCCAATAATGGATCATCACGTTAACAGTGACTATCCTTAGCACCATTCTCCAACGTTGTCCCTAAGTACTCATCTACTAATAAGATAAACAAGCCGATTGTGATTGAGTAAGCATATGAAGTTCCTGGTTTTGTTGGTCTAGCATAATTTCCTCTCTGCACTGGATGTATGATTGGCTCATGCCAGTGGAATGAACCCAGACAATTTATCTCCCTGTTTGAAGATACATTCACTAGGCTTGGCCTTGTGGCCCCCTTTGTAGGAGAAGTGTTTCATCGCCTTGGTCATTATCAAGCAAATTGATCATGTGTAGTTATGACAAAATTTCTGCATTATGCGTCGGGACATGGTATAGTTTTAGTGAAATGTGTTTGACTGGCTTTCTTTCCTGATCATTCCTTGTGCCCCTTTAGTTGAAACTGGACTCCAATATTTCACAACTAACATGTGTTTGAGCCACAGCCTGTCAACCAAGCTAACAAACAACTTGGATCTAATTTGCACAAAAATCAAAACTCAAATTTCTATTTGGACACAAAAATTGGTGGAATTGCAGAACAGCTTTGCATTTAGAATCTTAAAAGCACCCAATATTTGAGATTCTTATTTTTGGCTTATCACATTATGCGTGCTCTGTTTCGCTTTCAAATGCTCTGCAGCCAGTGTATTTCTATTAGAGCTCTTTTTGTGCTTATCAAGGATAATCTCTAATCCCAAAGCTCCAACTTGATCTCTTTTCCTAGTGTATAAAGTACAACTTTGTTGTTGTGGAGAGGTGTAATTGGATCTCAACACATCTAGAACTTTAGTTATGAATAAAAAAACACTGTGAGAAGGTCCACTTCCTACACCTAATCTTGAACCCTCCTTTCTGTCAAGTGTAGCTCTTCATCTTTGTCAATCCAGAAGAGCGATTTCAAGGATGCAAATCTTACCTAAAGAGTCTTTTCTTCTACCCATTGCTTTCTCATTTTTATTTCCATTTTCTCTTCTATCAAGAAATCCTTACTTGTGTAACTACATTTCCTGTTTTCGCAATTCTCTTTGTTTACATTCTTTATTATTCTAATTCTTTTATATTCTTATAAACTGAGCAGCCATTATGTATTTGTCAATGTTTCTTCTTCAAATGTATGTTTATATCCTTCTACTGGTGAAGAGGACAATCTTTTTTTTGCTATCTGGGTGTGTAGAATTAGACAGAATATTTTTTTTTAAAGTCCATTTAATATTGTAGATATATGGGATTCAGTTGAATTATTAAGAGGGCCTACGTTTATCTAAACCTAAAAGGATCTTTGTACCTCCGTGCATGTGTCATTTTACAGTTTTCTGTTGTTCCTCTTGTTAAGAATTATAAATCCCGATCTAAAAAACAACATAATCTTTCTTGTCCTGTGTGCAATATTTTCTGAACTTTCTGGTCATAAAGAACGTCAGGACTTTTTGCAACTTGCTTTTGCGTTCTTTAATTGTAGTAGATGCTTTCTTATATTTTGCTACACATATTTTGATGGTTAGATTTCTAGAATTTCCACATTTCTGCCTTTGTCATCTTTTCTGTACGTGATCTTAGCTTCTTCCATAATAAGTACTCTGTTCTGAAATGTGATATGTTGATTAAGGAAAGTTTTTTTGTGATTCTCTTTGTACAGCATTACTTGATTTATTCTTTTATTTCAGAGGAGCAACAGGAAATTTGAACAGAAAATGTCAAAGTGGGACTGATGTAATACAAGATCTGATGTCATAATGCCATTTTTTTTAACATGGATTTTTACTATATTGGATTTGCAATTTGTACTCTTTGGCATTTTGAGTTTTCGTTTTGATCCGTTCATGATTGAATAGGCTTTTAGGTGATGGGGCAGAGCTTCAGGAAGGTCCTCCAAGTAATTTGACAGTAATGTCAGTTCAGGCTGCTGGAGGAATCATTGCAGGTGCAACAGCCTCCTGCATCACCACTCCATTAGACACCATCAAAACTCGCTTACAGGTAACTTTAAATAGGTTGACTGTTGATATTTCGCTTTTGTAAGATCTACCTAAGATCTGAATGGAGCATTGTGATCCGATCTGCTTATGGCAATGGTTCTAGTACGCTATTGCTATGATTAATGGATGAAAGAATTCTCTTTACCACAAGACTAGGTTGCTGCTTCTCTCTCTTATATTCAACTGCATAGTCCAGGTTGTTTTATCTTGTTTTTTGCCTTTGGATTGATTTAAAGAGATAGTAGAAGTGTTTGGTTGGAGAAAGGGTAGAAAGACTAGTTAAAGGAGCATGGGGATGGCTGCATAGAGAATTATAGGTCACTTGCTCTCCTAGGAAGGTGTCAATGGGATAAGGTCTATAGGTTTCTAGAGACATTTTTCGTGGAGGGTGGGGATGGTTAAGGAATCCCCTTCTCATGACCTGTGAGCTGTATGGTCATGTTAAATGTCTCTTAATTGCTTTAGAGAAAAGGAAGTAATGATACCAGGTGTAACAACTTGGGAACTGTCATCCCTAGTGTCATTTTATAATAGTCGTATATGGGCACCTTATTGAAAAATAAATGCATGATTAATAGATTAAACTATGTGACGCATAGTTCAAAGTTAAATGGGTGGGTTTTTTTTTTTGTCGAAAAATGGATGGGTTTACCTGTCCCTCTTTTCAAGAGAAGATGGATTTTAACCTGTGTAATCCAACATTCTTAATCTACACAACGCTTTGGCATTGATAATAGTAAAATAAATTAGCAAAACGATTCTGGATACTACATTAAAAGAAAAGCATTAGAATAAATTATATTCAATCAGAGTTTTAGATTCAGTGACAGAATCAGGATTCAGATCTCCTTGCTTTAATATGTATATATCTGTCATCTTAACATAAATAACATGTGAATGCTCTAAAATGAGGTAGGTCTAGATTTGTTTAAATTGGTTAAGTGGGCCTTCCTGTGTAAGATATTTTCTGGTAGATTAGCCACAACCTGACTGAATTTTAGTTCTGGAGCTTGTGACTGAAAGCCCTATTCGCCTTTACCGTTTCTCTATTTATTCTCTCCACTGGCACATTGTAATCCATTAACTTCTTGTTTTTTTCAGTGAAGCAGTTAATCTTATATGTATCTTTTGTTTGTTTAATTGCCAGGTAATGGGGCATGAGAAGAGAACATCTGTTAGGAAGGTTGTGAGAAACTTGATAGCAGAGGATGGTTGGACTGGTTTATATAGAGGATTGGGTCCTAGGTTTTTCAGTATGTCGGCATGGGGAACCTCAATGATATTGGCATATGAATATCTGAGTATGCATTTCCTCCTCTTTTCTAATCATTATTCTCTTCTAATAAATGAATGATGAGATTATGCACATTATCAAGATATCTGTGAATTGAAAGGTTGTCAACTTGTGGGAAGTCATTCGGATACGATCTGTGCACATATAAACTTTCCGTCTGCCTTCTTTTGCAATGGAAGTGTGCCATGCACATTTCAAATTCTTGTCCCCCTTGTTTTGTGAGTAACTGTTGTCTTTGTGAGACCATTATCTTTGTCTCTTAGTTCTCCCGCATGAGGGCTTCAAGATATTATAAGGTGCTTTATTAACTCTGTAGAATTGTTTGGATGTTCATGTAGTTTATTGTGTAGGCAGTTTTGTCCCGACTTTTGAAGTCTGCTCAAACTAGGCATATCCAGGTCATACATCTAATAAATTAGATCTAGACGCCTATCTGTAACTAGTGATTTCCACAGGGCACCTCACGGAAAATGGAAGTCATTGCCCAATGTTTTTGCTTGTCTCTTAAAAATTAGTTTTCTAGTACAAGTGGTTCTTATTCCTTCTTCGTCTCTCTTGATATTACACCATGAATCATTCTTAGTCTGACAATTATCGTGTTCTTTGTACAGAGCGCTTGTGTGCGAAAGATGACTAGGTGTGGCACTATTCTGACTGGGAAAATATACTCATGTATTGAGACCGTCTCCACAGGTCAAACTGGATTATCTTTTGCAGGACATTCTACAGCTTTCATGACTAGAAATATGAGTAGCTAGCAAGAAACAGGAGGGCAAAGAACATCCTTTAAAGTAGGGCCTTTCCCCTTGACTCCATCGGGGTTTCAGATTTTCTACGTCTAATTCAATTGGTTGTATTTTTTGTGAAAGCCTAGATCTGGCTGAAATTCTTTAGCATAGCCTTTTCTCTTTGTTTCGTTTTCCCCTTTGTTATCATAGGCAATAATTGATGATGGAAATTATAGTATAGCATTCCCCTCACCTGTTTGCTTCACATTGTAAGTATATTCTTAAAGCAGCAATGTAGATGGTTTTTTTTTCTTCTAGAATGGGGTCTCCTCTGTCCTTTTTATGTAGACGTATAGCTAGAATTTGTTTCATCCGTCTCTTCTTCGTAGAGCTTTATATAAAGGGTTACCCGACTTTCCATAGATTCTTCAGAACAATGTTTCGTGTATTCGCTGTAAGTTGCCCCAAGATATCCAGAGGTTTCTCTCATCTATAGCTAAATAACTCGTCCTCGTGCATTAGATGAAGGAAGAATCACCAGCTTAATTACACTATTCGAAACTTGAATGCCCTTTTTATTGTCTCATATCTATGTTGTCCGCTAGAAAAAAAAATGAAGACTAAAACGGCTTTGTGAAATGGGAAGATTCTTCATCCGATGGACAATGGTTTATGTTATTCGATGATCTTTGGGGCCATAAGTCGGCAATTTTCCTAGAATGCCAAACACATGCAGATGGACTTCTACACTGAGGAACGCTTTATATTCCTCAATTATCAGCCAAAATTAGACGACTATCAATTCTTGCTTAGTTCTTTCCATGCACTCGATCCGGATCTAACATCAATCGGAACTTGCCTACATTCCCGATGACTGGATTTTCTTTTACGTAAGAATGTACACAAACTCATGCTTGATTTTTTGGTAGCAAAACCATGCCATTACCAACTTCAAGAACCAAAGCGGGAACAGTTGAATTTAAATGTCCGTCTCAACCAGCTGTGGAATTCGTAATCTCAGAGAAGATAGCCGCAGGCTGCAACTTCTGCGATTCATAAAACACCATCACTACCGGTAGTTGCCGCAGCTGCCCTACTGCTCTTCTCGTCACCTCTAGTGCTGCTGCTGTCCATTGCGTTGCCTCTGATCAGAGCTGCGTTGTGGTCTTTGTCATCGACGTCATCCACGGACGCGCCCCCATGGTCTATCATCTCCTGCTCCATGGCCAGTTGTAGCTGCAATGCGAACTCGATGCCCCACACAATATCGTTCATGGATGGCCGCTTGGCGCCTTCTTTCTGCAAGCAGCTCACGGCGATCTCACAGAACTTGTTAAGGCACTCTGGGGCGATGGCCCCCTTCAGGTGCGAGTCCACGATCTGCTCAATGGCCCCGCTTTTGCAGCAGCTCTGGGCCCACTCGGCCAGGATGATCTGCTTCTTTGGGGCCGTTCTGTTCCCGGCAGGCCTCACACACAGCACCTCGAACAGCACCTGCACCCGTCAAAATTAAGTGCGTCAAATAAACGTGTACCCACACCCGCACGTGGATATAGTGAGATCTAGCCCTATTTCTCAATTTTTTAAAATGATAAAGCTCACTTTATAATTTAAAGTGATCAAAACTTTTATTTCCTTCCTATGCGTGATAAATAAAGTGCCTTAAATGTTTATTTATATTCAACAATACTTTGAATCCAGGTATCCACAGGTGCCCCTCACAGACCTTGTAGACGTGCGTCTTGGACACCCTTGTGAGCCCGACCTTTCGAGAACCCGAAGTCGGACACCTTGGCAACCCACTTGTCATCGAGTAGGATTTTGGTGGTCTTCATGTCACGGTGAATGATGGTGTGCTTGGCACCGGTATGAAAAAGTGCAGCCCGCGCGCGGCGCCTGTGCAAAGCTCAAGCCACTGCTTCCAGTGGAGTGGGGGATTATCGGTGTTGTAGAGATGGTCGCGGAGGGTTCCATGCGCCATGTAGTCGTACACCAGGATCATCTCTCCCTCGTTGTTTCCCGATCAGGGAGACCAGGTGGAGGTGCCGGGGCTGCGAGAGCATCTTGATCTCTATCCTAAACTCGTGGAGGCCCTACCGCGATCCCTGCTTTAGCCACTTAATCGCCACTTGGGTGGCCCGGCTGTCGATATGGCCTTTGTACACTTTTCCAAACTCGCCCCACACCGATTATGAATAACTCGTCAAAGTAACTCGTGGCCGCTCCGATCTCGGCAAGGGAGAAGTGGCGGCACAGATCCGACGGCAGGGACGACCCCTGGGACTTCGCCGACTTGTTTGTCGCATAGGAGACCAGGCCACAGCATGAGGCGCCGTCGCTCGAGGTCAAATCCTTCGCTCTGTTTCATCGCCGGTAAAGGAAGAAAGCCAGGAGAGAGTATTGAGGCTTTGGTCTCCAAATTATGTAAGAAGGTGAATGAGAAGTGAGGGATAAAACCCATCGGTTTTATTTCATCTTATCCGAACAGACATGATTATTGGAACTTTGGTCTCCAAATTCCGTAAGAAGGTGAATGAGGTGAATGAGAAGTGAGGGATGGAACCCATTGGCTTTATTTTATCTTATCTGAACAAACGCGTTTGTATGATATCCAATCAGACACAATCCGAACAAATATGTTTATTTGGAAGTTTTCTTTTCTTTGAACAATCACGTTCAATTGGAAGATATCAATTCAAATCAATGGCTCTTCATTCTTAACTGCTCTTATTAGGGTTTGTGACTTTTCATTCATAACAGCTTCACTGCCTATAAATAAAAACATCAACTCCTATGTGGGGGAAGCTGTTTTGACAGCCGATAATATCTTAAATAAAAGACCCCACAAAAAAAAAAAGTTCCCTTCGAAAAGTGAAAAGGAAGAAAGCCTAATTTGAAATACCTTAAAGTGTGGGGGTATTTAGTTAAGGTTGCATTTCCTAAATCTAAAAAGATTAAGATATGACAAAAAACGGTTGATTGTGTTTTTATTGGTTATGCTCTTAATAGGGGAGAAGCACACTAGAAGTGCCAAAAGTTGTGTACGGCGCTCACTTTAGTGCCAAAAGTTTCAAAACGTTCACTTCAGTTCTACCTTTTAAAAAAATTAAAAATTTTAGTGTCAACTCCAATATACTTGTCGGAAATAAGACGTTGCCTATTGTTTATTAATTTCCAAGTTCAATGTGTTTCGCTAGAGGCTTAGTCAGCATATAAACATCAAAACGACGTAGTGTAGTCAACTTTCCCGAAAATAAGAACCATAAATCAAAAAATAAAAAAAGATAAGGAAAGAGAAAAAAAATGAAAATGAAAATACAGGGTGGAGGCGCCCTCCCCCTGTGGTCGCTGCCCCATTGCCGGTGGGACGGCGGCCATTACTGACCCCGCCGGCCCTCTCCCTCGTCAGGGCAGGTGGCCTTCGTGGCGTTCATGTTTGGGTTGAGCAGGCAACTTGTGAAGGAAGCTTTGGCGATAATTAAATCGCAGATTCCGTTTGGGCGGAAGTCGATGTTGGAGGCAAATGGCGATATACTGTTTCAGGGCATGGAATGCTGCGGATGGAGACTCAAAGAATGAGATTCAAAACGGATTTTTGCAGGGTTTAATCGAAGGGGAGATACACTCAAGTTCTGCAGCACTTGCGACATCGATCAGAAGAGTCTTGGGTGGCTTTATCAATCAACGAACTGTTGATGGCGTAGAGAAGGTCCTTTTCCATTTGACTGAGCCAGTACTTTTCCGCTCACTACAGGTATTGTCACCTTACGGATGAGTTTGTTGCAAAAGAAAGGGACAAATTTTTTGGGTTTGATCGATATAACTTTCCAGAATAGGTTGAGGATGCGGCAACAACCTTCTACTGCAGCAACTCTTACATTGGGACAATCATCCTTGAGCAGTCTTTCCAACAAATAGAACTATCTGTCAAGCAGCTGTCCTTAACCTCTTTAGTGGCATCTGGATCTTCTAGAGGAAACACGTCCAGCAGCAAGTGCAGTGCATTCTGTCTAACATCTGAGTTTGCAACCTGTCAAGGCAAAAGTAAACATTCAGACATTGCAACAGCGAACTGATGTAGGAAAATTTTCTCACGTTCTGTCTCCTCAATTTGTCCACTATTGATTGGTATCACGCAACTACACAGACTACCAACACCGACTAAGGGAGGGCCACTGTTCCACCTTTCACTGAACAGTGGACATAAACAGCAGAATCTACTCCAACATAACCGCGACCCTCTCCTGGTGCTGGCGAGGGTCGCCGGCCCTCTCCCTCGTCAGGGCGGGTGGCCCCCTGCTTGCCCTCGGGCTGGGCCGGCAACAACAGGGGGTTGGGGGTCGGCGAGGTCCCTGGTCCCGCCCGCCTTGACGAGGGAGAGGGTCGGGACCCTCTCCCGGTGCTGGCGAGAGCCCCCAATCCTCCCGAGGAGTCGGCGACCCCGCCGGCCCTTGCCAAGGGGTTGGCGACTCCACCGATAACGGCCGTCGCCCTATCGGCGATGGGGCGGCGGCCACAGGTGGGAGGGTTCCAAACCCCCCCTGTATTTTCTTTTTTTAAATTTTTTTAAGGTAATTAAAATTTAAGTTCAAATTCTAATTTGATCGATTTCCTACTTGGATTCTTACTTTGGCCAAACAATTATCATGTCAGATAATGCCAATAATTATAAAAGCCAAGTCAATTTTTTGCCGGAATTCTCGCCGTTGGCACTTAAAAGATCGTGTTTTTCCGAAATTGGCACTCAAATGAGCATTTTGAAACTTTTGACACTAAAGTGAGCGCCGTATACAACATTTGGCACTTTTGGTGTTATTCTCCCACTCTTAATAGTAATACATATGGATTTCTAGTTCATAAGTTTGAGGTCCCAAATATACATGCTAATATGATCATTGAATTAAGAGACACTTTGTTTTTTGAATATATATTTCCGTATAACATGACATATGAGCCAAATGATAATAAGAAGAGGCTTCGGGATACTACATTTATAAGCGATCCTATAGAGGATAAACCTAGACGTAGTAAAAGATAGAGGACTTCCATATCATTTGAACCTGATTTTCTAACATATTTGTTTTAAAAATGAGCCTCGAACTTAAAGAGGCTGTAAAAACCTCAGAATTCTCGTTTTGGAAAGAAGCTTTAAATTCAGTCCATCTTGTCGAACCATACTTGGGAATTGGTTGGCCTCCCTCCTAGTAATAGTAAGTGGATTTTTAAGAAGAAAATGAAAGCGGATGGTGGATTAATAAATATAAGGCTAAAATAACAAGAAGTTCTTGATTATTTTGATATATATATTTGGCAGAACTCCTTGTAGAAGCTCGAGGAGCCGGTATGATCTGAGCAGAGTGTGGCCCGCAGCCTTGACCGAGAAGAATGAATCGGCGTGGCGGAAGTTGAGGTAATCCGAAGGGAAGAACTTGAGGCAAAAAAATTTGGGCCTCGCGGCGACGTGGAAGGTGTAGATGAAATCGGAGCGGGAGAGACGAGCAATGTAGTTTGAAATGTTTTTGTGGCCGGATGGAGATGGACGGTTCGCACTAGCAATGATAGAGGAGTTGCTGGGGAAGCCACAATTGACGGCGATACCATTATTCGGCAAGTATGCGCCGGTGTTGTTGCCGGCGACTGTTGATAATGAACATGCGATGATAGAAAAGTACAGGACTGTATGTATCCCTCGGGGCATGCAATAAATACTTGAAATGATTTGCTGTAACAAGTTACCGAGCGTTACGATACAAGAAGCTACTTTACGAATTTTATTTTGTATCTACGATACAATAAGCTGGTTTATGAACTTTACTTTTAAAGCTAAATTACTCATTTCAAATGGTAAAATCAATTATTTCCGCTAAGGTAAATGACTAAATCTCACGAGATGCTACTCCTTTTGACGGTATTACAATTTCCATTGAAGGTCACACTTACATAGTTCTTTGTACCATGCAATATAACTACAACACCTCTAGTTAGTATTTTCCTTTTTCACGTATGACTTTAGCTATATACTTTGTACGATGAGAATGTCAATCACCTCAGCATAGTAACATATCTTAAATTGTTGCGACGCACAAAACTTGTAATTTGTAATTATCTCAATATATTTTTTCTTACATTGTATTTGTAAGTGTCACGCCCCGCCCTGCCTTCAGAGCACGCGGTAGACCCCGATTTTTTTTTTCTTATTATGGCCAAATTATATGTGACGGCCCAGGTAGTTCGCTGGCCTTCTTAAAATCCAAAGTCAACACAACGAAAGCGAGGTAAATAAATATAAATTTACGGCCCTTCCTAACAAAATATTACATCCGTCCTTCCTCTCTATTGCATTCAATACACTAGTGATTAATTTACATATCACTTCCTACCCAAAACTTACAACTTGATACAATTACCAACGGAATCCCTAAGGATTCACTACGCTTCCATTAGGGGGATCGTCTCTCCATAAGTCCAGTTGCCAGTCTCCGAATCCTCCCCACGGGTGCTCGTGTCGATCATGATATACTTCTAGTGGTCCTCCTATCTTTCCCGTTTACATGATCCGATACTAGTGGGGCACCCAAACAGATGATGATCGAACTCCCACAAGGTCTTCTCGTGCTTTTCAAATATCCATTCATGCCTGGTCTCTATGTCAATTATCCATTCGCTATCGACAGGTTTCTCTAGAGTGGGCAGTTCTGTGCCCATATTCTCCATGTTTAGCACCTGAAAAGGTTTGGAGTGGTACGGTGAGATACGAGGATATCTCAGTGAGCCAACCCCCTATACTAAAACTAGGCCTGCCATTACCCTAGGGTCCCTAATCGCATCTCTCGTGGCCTCTGTCACTTAGGTTTAACCCTTCCTCGCTCTCCCCTCGAACTTACTCACTCCCATAATCTCTCTCTTTCACTCTCATCCTATGAATCAACCAGTCCAAACTCAAATTTCCAGCACCCGTCTAATCACTTAACAAATCAACATTTAATACAATAATTGAATAAATAAATATCATCCATAACAACAAATAAATAAATAATTAGATTGCGCCATCACATAATTAATGCCATCCACAACTGGCCTGAGACCTTAACCATTTTTTTTATCTAGTCGACACGTTCGTAAACTCGTCGGCACTAATTAAAATCTCATCAGCCTTCCGTTAGACTTCTCCCTCGTCCAATAAGTAATTAGGGCCTATTGGCCTCACAAATGATCCAGTTAATCGCCACAAATCTCGCATTAGATACTCAACCATATTTGATAGGTGTTGCCCAATCACCAATAAAATCCTTCAATTACTCTTAATTTAGTTTTACTAAGGCAATAAACATGCCTACTTAAGGCATAGAAGATCGACTCACCTCAAATTTGCTCAAAGAGGCGTCTGGCGACGTCAATCCGAAGCAACTCATGACGGCGCAAAATTCTCCCTTTTGCCTTTTGCCTTTTTCCTTTTGATTTTCTTTTCTTCTTCCTCCTTTTCTTTTCTTTCTTTTTCTTCCTTTCTTTTCCTTGTGGGTCGAACTAATTGAGGCCTACCAAACATGGGTCCCATCGCGCGCGTGGCCCATGAACAGACCCGGTTAGACCATTTGGGTCGAAAATCGGGTTAGAGGATGAGGGCGAGTCAGGTTTGGCTTCGATTTTTCCTCCTTAGACCAAATCAAAGCTCGAGATTTGTTGGGCTTTGAAACTGACTTCCATACTAGTTGATTGGTACCAACCACAGCAGTTGAAGTGGTCGGAGGGATGAGATATTGCTCGTCGATGGCGAAGGATGAAATGGTGAGGGTTTCTGGGAGAAGACAAAATCAAATGAGTTTCAATTCATGGAACCTGAACCAAATCAACCAAATTAACCACCAAGACTTTACTCACGAGACTGATACAACTCGATTGGAAGTGGTATTGGAGGATGGGTGTTGCTAGATTAACGAATTGGCTAAATCTAGGGCTCGGACGCGCGTAATTGGGAAAAAAGGGGTTCGATCGAGAGCCCATCCAATCCAGACAAAATCAATCCAATTAATAGTCAAATATAGCGTTTATGGGTGCCTAGGAACTGATTAGTAACACTGTTTCAAGCCCTATATCGAAGGACTGGAAGATATCAAGAGTTGGAGCTCGGTAAACATACTCGAAAAACAGAGCATGACTAAGCCGCGAAGCCCTTTTTCGGGGGCTGCCAGCGGCATACCAGGTGAAGGTACCGGTGACGGTTGGTGGCTTCTTAAAGAGGACGTTGCAACGATTCCAATGGCGAGCTAAACGGAGCTCTGAGCTAGGAGAAATCGTGCTCGAAAGTGGGTTTCTCGCACGGACGAAAAACAGGGGAGGGAGGCGTGGCCAAGAAGGAACGAGCTTGGCACAAGCAAACGGTGGCTGGGCATTGGGCGAGACGTACTCCGGCTAGACCTAAGGACAGCTAGGCTTGATTTCGTGACGAATGGCCTGCCAAAACGCAGGCGGTGGGGCCCGTTCGTGACGTGTCCTCCAACTGCTCGACGGAATGCAGCAGAGAGGGAAAGGGCCAGCTCACGCGTGTGGGCTTAGGCGCTGGGCCGAGTCAGAGGGTGGATGGGTCGGGTTGCACATGGACTTGGCCCATTTTCGCCATAATTAACTAAATTTTAATAAAAACTAATAAAATACTATTAAATAATCAAATAAATTTAATAAAATTCAGAAAGATTTCAAAAAATTTGGAAAAACTTCCCAAAAATAAAACTAAATACTTTTGGGCCAAAAATCCATAAAATGAATTTTCAGGATATCAAAACTAATTTTAGAAATTTCCACGTTTCCTCGGAAATTACAAAAAATACCCAAAAAATTCTTTAAATCCTTAAATTACGATCCACACCTAATTAATTATAAACTAAGGCTCAGAGAGGGTTGAGACGCGGCTGTTACAATAAGTATGGATAATACCATTTGACTTAAATGAAAGTTTCATTCCATTCTTTAAGGGCCTTTTTGGTGTCATTCATCTCCTGAACCAGCTTAAAAGCCCTTGGGCCAAACTCTCAAGTTTTGTTGTCTGCATCTTCTAGCCAAGCCCATTCATATAGAATATATTTTATATGCCGAATCACTCGCATTTGAATCAAAATTTGATAAGGATAATAACATGAATAATTATCGAATTTTGGTTTAATGTGCAATATCTTCCCTAATTTTAGTTTAATATGCAATGAAGTAATCTTGGCACTAAATGGAATAATTCTAAATAATTTATGGATTATGTTGAGTAAACTAAAAGTCCATACATGACATTATACATTGAGTCCAAGTTCAAGGATCATATTACACAAATTACAAATTTAAGAACGATATTGCACATTAAATCAAAATTTATGGATTATTTGTGTTATTTTCTCATTTTAGTACTTGCATGTTAAACTTATTTCCTTTTCTTTTTGGCTCATTTTTCTCCATGTCGCTACCACACGATATAACTATATTATGTGATACGACCTCTTGGATGAGATAGGGACGGGAGATAGAGCTTTTATCCTAAATGAGTGCATCTTCTAAATATTTCTTCTTTTTGCAAGAGTGGCATACTTTCCAAACTTATTTCATCCTTTCGTATCCATAATAGAAGATACCCAAAATTCTTGAATCGTCTTTGACAAATGAGGGCAAACCTATAAATTTGGGCAAAACACTCCCAAAAAATTATGGTCTCTTTTGGATCCATTTATTTGCGAAAAATAATTGATATGAAAAATATCTTTCTAAAAAAATTACTTATTTGCTTAAAAAATAAATGAATTGAAAAAAATATTATCACCACCCATGAAAATGTTTAAACATATATTATATTCGATGACGGAAACACAATTAGTCATCAAGTGGTACAATTAATCATTTTTAGAAAAATAATTTTTAAATTCTTCATTTTTCATGATGCAAATGAAGCCTTAGAATATTGGACATCTCATTATGTGAGTTAGTTTCATCTGTTGCCCACATATTCAGCATCATGTGTATGTTCCTGAATTTGTATCTTTGGAGTATCAAAGATTTTAATATCACGTGCAAATTACATAGTCTAAATGGTATGTCATCTCGACAGTTTATGTTCTAAAAGGTAGAAAACGTAACAATTTTGATATAATGGTCTTATATGTGTACTTTTTGCCCTTTCAATGAATCGTGAAAGTTTTAAAATGTTGAAGAAAAACTATGTATAATTTTCCTTGTCAATATTTAAGTGTTATAAATGTCATGAATGTTATGGGTTTGAAAAAAAGTCAAGTGTCCACACCAAGAAATGTAGGTCATAAAAAAACTAAAAAAGAAGAAGAAAAAAGTGTAAACTTAAGCCGAATATGCTTTTGATTTTTTCAGACTTAGCCCGACCCGACAATGCTTGCCAGATACTTCGGAACACTAAATAGTGAACACACACTGGATATACTCTAACATTCGATTATTTTGTTTCTAAGCCTTACTCAAACAATGTCTATAAATTTTCCCCTCTTAATTTATTGGCTGTTAAAGGAAGATCTATCGATGATTTTGAAGATGACAAAATTCTATACAAAACTCTATGATGAGAGGACAAAACTCTGTGATTTGACTTGGAGTCAAGTGTTTAGTCATGGTCAGATCTTTATCATCTGGAGAATTGACAGATCTTGTGTGATCTGGAAGTGGACAGATCTTTAATGTCTGAAAGCATTCAGATCTTTATCATCTAGAGAGATGTCAGACTTGGAGAGTCTGAAGGTTGTCAGATCTTTGACATCTGAAGGTAGTTAGATCTTTAAGATCTGAAGGTATCAGACACGTATCGTCTGGAAGACAGATTTGATAAAATCTGGATAGTCGGATTTATGACGACTGTTGAGTAAGAGAAAATTCTTACGACTTTGATGCTCATGGATTTCAAATAGCATATATGTGAATCAATCTTACTTCCAAGAATATGAAGTTTATTATTGGCATTTTGGATTCTTTGAAGATCGGGTAAATGTGGCAAGTATTTACTTATGGAAACCAAGATCCTGATTGTATAGGTGACCAGGATTGAAGGACTCTTATATTGATCTGAAGATTGCTTGAGATCTCCCTGATTGATTCTGTCTAACGGGTTGATTGGAAGAATTTCTTTGGAAAGTGCCAACGGTCGTTTTGGCATGAAGGAGTATAAAAGGGGGATGTTTCAAGTCTTTCAGAGATGGACATGAGAGTATCATTCCAAAGTTCAAAGCTGCCTATTTACTGTGCGATTATATTGTTAGAGGAAAATTTGTTGTGATTTTGAAGATGACAAAGAGCAGATTTTAGACGATTAAATGTTATTAAATATTGTTGAAGTGTTATGTTGCAGGAGATACAATCTCAAGGAGATACAATCCAAAATCCGCAGAATTGTTTTGTCATCATAAAAAAGGGCGAGATTGTTAGAGGAAGATCTATCGATGATTTTGAAGATGACAAAACTCTATACAAAGCTCTATGACGAGAGGACAAAACTCTGTGATTTGACTTGGAATCAAGTGTTTAGTCGTGGTCAGATCTTTATCATCTGGAGAATTGGCAGATCTTGTGTGATTTGGAAGTGGACAGATCTTTAACGTCTGAAGGTATTCAGATCTTTATCATCTGGAGAGATGTCAGACTTGGAAGAGTCTGAAGGTTGTCAATCTTTAACATCTGAAGGTAGTCAGATCTTTAAGATCTGAAGGTATCAAACACGTATCGTCTGGAAGGCAGATTTGGTAAAATCTGGATAGTCGGATTTATGACGATTGTTGAGTAAGAGAATATTCTTACGACTTTGATGCTCGTGGATTTCAGACAGCATATATGTGGATCAACAAGATTGATTACTTCCAAGAATATGAAGTTTATTATTGGCGTTTTGGATTCTCTAAAGATCGGGTAAATGTGGCAAGTATTCACTTATGGAAACCAAAATCCTGATTGTATGGGCGACCAGGATTGAAGGGCTCTTATATTGATCTGAAGATTGCTTGAGATCTCCCTCATTGATTCTGTACAACGGGTTGATTGGAAGAATTCCTTTGGAAAGTGCCAAAGGTCGTTTTGGCATGAATGAGTATAAAAGGGGGATGTTTCAAGTCTTTCAGAGATGGGCATGAGAGTATAATTCCAAAGTTCAGAGCTGCCCATTTACTGTGCGATTATATTATAAATAAAAGAGTGTTACATATACTTGCTGTGAGAGCATAAGACTCTGTGAAGTCTTAGAACTGACTTGTAACTCTTTTGATTTATAGTGAAATCCAGCCGATAGGCTGTCAGCCCGAGAGAGTGGACGTAGGCTTGAGCTAAGCCGAACCACTATAAACCTTGTGTTCTAATCTTCTCTCTTAACTCTCAGTGTGTGCTTACTGTTCTTCACATATCACTCACATATCACGCTTCACACGCTTTGTTTTATATACTTCTGCAAAAGATTTTAAAATCAACTATTCACCCCCCTCTAGGTGATCGCACTAGATCCTTCATTGGCTAAACCTCTTAGTAATTCCCCTCTCAATGTCTTCCTCGTTACCTATAAGATATCCCATTAAGAGCATTTCTTGTTCATTTGGCAAAGTAATAAGATCATAGTTTGACCTCTAGTAAACATTAGCATGTACTTGATTTCGGAAAAGTTGCCTCCATATTTACATGGGTTTAGAAGTGAGGCGATTCGTAATAGAAACAAGAACAACGTACATCCATTCGAACACTCCTTTCTCGATTTCAGAGTAGAAAGTTGTCTGAGTTCGACATTTCTTGATATGGTCTGGTTTCATGAAAGCTTAGGTGAGGCCACTGAGTGCTCTATGTATAGGTTTTTGTTAAACCAACGTAGTTTCTGACTCTCTCCATTCTAAGATGGAAGATTCATGAGCTATTTCAAAAGGGCTTTTCCATCCCCACAAACAGCCTCATTAAGCTAATGTGTATCTAATCTTCGCATTTCTATAGTGTTGAAATTTGATGGTTGAATCTTGCAATGCAATAGTCAAACAATCTTACCAATGTTCATGCTTACAAACTATAACTTGGGTCATTATGCATTTGCATGTTGCTTTTCTCTGAACATTAAACGACGAAACATGCTCATTATGAATTTAACTATCGCAATTCCAACCCAAAAGATCTATTTTAATCATAACTTGTAAAAGTTCTTCACATGTCGTATTGGCACATATCTATCCACAGTCAGCTTTCCAGCGATCGCCACAATTGCTGCAATCCTCCTACCACCCCAGCCAATCTATAATGTAATAGATGGAAGTGTAAAAGCTGCCGGAATTTCAAAAATAAGTCTCCGGCTGATCAATTATATATGTTATTTCATAACATAACGGTTTTTTGTTACTGGCCATTTTTTAAAATTAGTTTTTTCTATCAAGAGTTTCGGGACACTTAGTTGAGCAATGAACTAAGTAGTATTAATTTTTTTTTTTTGCATGGAGCTCTCGTATTACATGGAACAAAATGAAAATCCACATAATCAATGGTTAAGACGATACTCGGTCTACATAAATTCAAATTATGTAATGACTTCTCTTTTTTTATAAAGTGATGGATTTCAAGAGGCTACATCTATTAAATTATGTCTCGAGTTTGAATTCATACACATGATTCGACCTGGTTGGAGGAGTTGTTTTGAGGATGATAAGCTCAAGTTATCGGCTCCTATGCTGCACTTTGGCCGTATAAAAAGGGGCAACGCTCACTCCCCAATATCGATTTTTATAACATGTGTGGGGGTCAGGAGGTTTCTAGAAGGAAAAAGAAAACCCTTCGTGTGTGATCCGCAGGTTTGGTAGAGAGCAAAGAAAAATATAAGGAAACTTAGAATTGGAGGTCCCCGGTCAAAGTGGATCTGTTGACTTCCGCAAAAGGACGAAATAAGAGGGCACCCATGCATTCTGTGGAAAGATGAATACAAGGTTTCCTCAGGTTCTTGAGCCGCCTCCACGAAGTTGGGATGAGCATTATATACCGTCCGCCCGGAAACTGCTCGGAACTGTCAGGACCAGTCGGTTCCGGGTGGTTCCAAAAGCCAATGATTCGGTTCCCGATTCCATATAATTCGAACCGGGAATTTTCGGTCCAGTTCCCGGTTTCTAGGGTGGAACCGCCCACCTGGACCGGACCGATTTATTTATTTATTTATTAAAAAAATAAAATATAAAAAATTATATACCATATCTTTATTTTTTGGTTGATCGGCTCACCTAAGACTTAACCCTCAATAATTTTGCCTCTTTCTTTTTCTCAACCTTCCTCTTCACTCTCTAGAAAATGAAACCAAAACCGGACCGGACCGGGCGGAAACCGTTAATAGATAAAAATAGAGTTAACACATCGCCGGTAATTAATAATTACCCACCCGAGAACCGGATCGGACCTGGGGGAACTGGATCGGACCGCCCATTCTGGTATGGTCCGGTTCCTGGTTCCAAATAATAGGGAACTGGGAACTGCCCGAGAACCGATCACCCCTACCATGAAGAAAAGAACGTGAAGGGCGTTTTTGTTTTAGCCATACGTAGAGCACACAAGGGAAATACAGGATTATCTTCAATGAGTTTTTCTAAGCGGATTTTTTTATGAGAGATCGTGATTTAATATTTGTGGGTTTGCTTGGACTTAATTTAGCGGCGCAGCAAATACTTGAACGTATGAGCAATTGTAATTTCGGTTTTCCGATTTCATAGTGAATTATTTATCGTGGATGTAGGTACCAACCGATACTCTAGGTGAATCACCCATATCTCTGATGTCTTTATCGTTTATTGTTTATTTTTCTGGTGGATTTCACGACGACTTAATTGCAAGATCCGATCTGCTTTTGATGTTATATGTCAACAACATCAACGAAAATGTGACTGTCACACCACATGATCTGTGTGATGCATGGTAATGGTGGCTTCGTGGCGAGAGACAACTGATTGAAGATTGATGATCGCAGTATATTTGGGTTGGAGACGGGGCCCCTTCTTTACCTGCTCAGCTTTTGGTGGCTTCAATGATGCCAAAGACTTGTGGTCCCACGTTCGACCGACCTTGCTTTCGAGAAGTTGAGTCCCCAGGAAACGAAAGCGAACCAAACGAGACAAAGAAAGAGCGCTCTAATGCTTACAAAGTTAAAAAAAAAAAAAATCAAATGAGACGGGATGAAATGCAACGACAACTTCCTCCGAGAAAGAATGAGCGCTCTAATGCTTACAAAGTCAAAAGAAAATAAATCAAATGAGACGGGATGAAATGCAACGGCAGCTTCTTCGGAGGAAGAAAGAGCACTTTAGTGCTGACGAAGTGTTTTAACTCACACCATCATCTGATGCTGCTGTCCTGGACCGGAAGAATTTCTGTTCCCTCTCTGCTCTGCACACTTTGTCTTGACGCTTCCGGCCACTACTGCTTAATCCTCTACCGCCTCACCATCCAAGCCATGCCCATCGCGGAGCTCTTTCTTGGCGCCTTTCTTCAGGTGTTGTTCGATAGGTTGGCCTCTCGTGAGCTTCTCATATTTGCGCGGCGCGTGGGTGTTGATACGTTGATGAAAAAGTGGGAGGAGATGCTGATCAGTATCAAGCAGGTGCTGGATGATGCGGAGGACAGGCAGCTGAGAGGCGACCTTGGGGTGAAGTTGTGGCTGGAAGATCTCAGGAACTTGGCCTACGACATCGAAGACTTGCTTGACGAGTTCGCCATAAAATCTGCTGAAAATAAGTCCAAGGCAGAACCCGGCACAAGCAAGGCACGTTCCCTTCTTCCGAGTTGTTGCTTTAGATTGAGCACAACAGAATTTATGTTCGACTGTAAAATGAGATCCAAGATAGAAGAGATGGGTGACAGATTGAAGGATATAGTTACTCAAAAAGATACTCTGAGCCTGAAAGAGAATTACAGGAAACGAGCTATACACGGCAGAGTGGAAAAGCCGCTTCCTACTACGAATTTGCCCGAGCCTTGTTTTGTCAGTAGGGAGGTTGAAAAAATGGACATCCTCGAATTACTGACTCGAGAAGAAGATGATCGTACATGTGCGGATCTGAGAGTGATTCCCATCGTAGGGATGGGAGGTGTCGGGAAGACGGCTCTAGCTCAGTAAGTCTACAATAATGCTAGAGTCACCAACTATTTCGATGTGAGAGCATGGGCATGTGTTTTCGATGATTTTGATCTGCTTGGAATTACGAAAAAGATCCTTGAGACGACCAATGGCCATTTGTCTTGTGAAGGTAAGGATCTGGATTGGCTTCAAGATAAGTTGAAGGAACACCTTGCCGAGAAGAAGTTTTTTGTTGTTTGGAACGAGAATTATGGAAATTGGACTATCCTCTTGAAGCCTTTTCAATCAAGAGCGAAGGGATGCAAGATCATCATCACAACTCGTAATCTCCGCGTTGCTGAAATAGCTCGTGCTCAACCCTATACTCTTAAACAGTTGCCACGAGATGCTTGCATGACTTTGTTAGCATTTCATGCTCTTGGAGCCAGAAATTTTGATCATCATCCTAATCTTGAAGTATTAGGTTTGAAAATTGTGGAAAAATGCCAAGGGTTGCCATTAGCCGTGAAGACTTTGGCTGGGCTATTAAGCTTTAAAGTCGGTCCTCATGAATGGGAAGCTATATTGAATAGCAAAATTTGGGAGCTACCAGAAGAAAGTAATGACATACTTCCTGCTTTGAAACTTAGCTACCTCCATCTCCCTTCGAATCTAAGGAGATGTTTCGCCTACTGTGCTATATTTCCCAATGATTATGAAATCGAACGAGACGAGCTGATTCATTGGTGGATTGCAGAGGGCTTGTTGGAGGTAAAAGAAGTAAAGGATCATTGGGATGCAGGTTTGAAATTTTTCAATGAGCTAGTGTCTAGATCATTGCTTCAAAAGTTGACTACCAGTGAATCACGATTCTTGATGCATGATCTTGTAAATGACTTGGCAAAACTAGTTGCAGGTGCAACCTATTTTAGCTCAGAGGAACCTAAGTCGGAGGGTGGTGATGTATTTTTAGTTCGTCATGCTTCATTCATTTCTAGCAGTCACATTGTTCTAGAAAAAACATTCAAGATATATCATGGAATGAAAGGACTTAGGAGCTTCATATCATTAATGAAGCAAACTAGGTATTATGATAGTTGCCATTTATCCAAGAAAGTGCTATCTGACTTGTTGTTGGCATTGAAGTACTTAAGGGTGCTTTCATTAAGTCACTACTACATTAGAGAGCTTCCGGATTGCATTTGCAAATTGAGACACTTAAGGCACCTTAACTTGTCATATACTCATATCAAAACACTTCCTAGGTCAATTGTTGTGTTGAACCATCTAGAGGCTTTGATGTTGCAAGGATGTCAAAACCTTGTAGAATTGCCAAAAGATATGGAGAAACTAATCAATTTGAGATTTCTTGACATTACCGACACTCCGAGCATAAGAGTGATGCCACTACATATCGGTAATTTGGTGGGTCTTGAAATGCTGTCGAAGTTTATAGTGGAAACAGAAATTGGGTCGGGGTTGAAGGAGTTAAAAAATCTAAAGAAGCTTGGAGGGGAATTGTGCATCTCTAATTTACACAAGGTTCGAGAAGTCAGAGATGCCATGGATGCCAATTTATGTACGAAGGAGGGAATATGCCGATTAACCATGCAATGGTGCAAAGATTTTGAAAATTTTAGAGATGAAGAGCTTGAAGCAGAAGTCCTTGACCTTCTTCGCCCTCACCAAAACCTTGAAAATCTCGCAATATCCTACTATGGTGGCCTGAAATTCCCATCATGGTTAGGAAGTCCCTCATATGTACACATTGTGCATTTACGTTTACATGGGTGTTGTAGGGCCAAAACGCTACCATCACTAGGGCAGCTATCTTCTCTGAAAGAATTTTACATCGAAGGTCTAAATGCAATATGCATGGTAGGGTCTCAATTTTATGGTACTAGAAGTCCTTTCCCATCCTTAATAACTTTGGAATTCAAAAGCATGCTAGTGTGGGAAGAGTGGTCTCATTGTGTCGACACTGAAGAAGTAGGAGTTGTATTCCCTCATCTCGAGCATCTCGTAGTTCGGGATTGTCCTATGTTGATTAGAGGATTGCCTAGTCAATTAAGCTCTCTTGTAAAGTTTGAAATCAAGTCATGTCCTCGTATGGATGCCTCGACATCTGTCATTAGCCTTCCTTCCCTCAAGGTATTACACTTTAGCTGTTGTAATGCGGGGGTTTTGAAGAGACTAATGAGCACATCTCTAACTACTCTCGTCATAAAAGATGTTGCGGAACTAACTTGCTTAAATCATGGATTTACAAGCTCCTTGATCAATCTGGAGAAGTTGGAGATGGAAAGTTGTAATAGTTTATTGTACTTGTGGCAAGACAGAGATGTAACCAGAAGTCTCGCTCGTTTGAAGAGCTTAGTCATCAAAAGTTGTCCTGAATTCAAATCTTTTGTAGCTGGAGAAGGGAATACAGAGCTGACTGACAACTTGGAGACTATGGACTTGAGGAATTGCGTCAATTTAGAGAAGCTCCCAAGCAAGTTGCACACCCTCTCCTCTCTTGGAGCTCTGACTATCAGAGATTGTCCAAAACTCGTGTCATTCCCCGAAACAGGTGTACCGACGTCAGTGAAATCATTATTTATCCAAGACTGTGGGATGTTGCAATCTTTACCCACAGGATTAAGTACCCATCCATATGGACCAAGCAGCAGCAGCCATGGCCGCGGTGACATGACGTCCCGTCTCCAAGAATTAACAATCTCGGGATGCGGTTCTCTGACGGCCTCTCTATTCAGCGAGGGTAGATTTTTACCCGCGACCCTCCAGAGGCTAACGGTCAAGAGATGCAGGGGAGTGGAGTCACTTGGAGAGATAAATGTAGACCGTCTTTGGTCGCTACAAATGATTGAAATTAATTTTTGTAAGAATTTGGGAAGCTTACCAGAGGGACTACATACACTGACACATCTCGATTTATTAATATTGGGTGGATGTCCTGCTCTGGAGTTGGAGCGCTTCCCTCCTCTTCCTCCCAGCATCTCACACTTGAGGCTTGACGGGTGTCTGAAGATAAAATCCTTGCCTGATCAGTTGCATCGACATACTGGTCTCCGACATCTGGAAATTGTAGAGTGTGACTGTATCACGCGCTTCCCCAATGGAGGATTGCCGCCTCAACTACAGGGACTTACGATATGGAGATGCAAGAACATGAAGCAGCCGGCGAGAGAATGGCTTACCCCACTCACCTCCCTTGAATGTTTATATATCGACGGTAGCGCCGGAGGAGTGGGAGAGGAGGAGGATCTTGTGCTTCCGCTCCCTCCCTCCCTTTTCCATCTCTATATTAAAGATATGGGGAAATTGAAAAGACTAGCCAGCAATCTCCCTCCCTCTCTCCAGAGCTTAAGGATCTGCAATTGCCCGAAGCTGTGGGAATTGCCCCACAATGGCCTCTCTCCGTCCCTAGAATGTCTCTGGATTGAAAGATGCAGGACCCTCATTGAGCGATGCTTCGAACCGACGGGCGGCTATTGGCCACTAATCCATGAAATCCCGCAAGTCACATTGCTGTATGCATAAGCTGAAGCTTCCAAAGTATGTCTTTAATTATCTGAGCCTTTGAGAATGGTTCGAATTTTCAGACCCAAAAATTTATGTTAGTTAAAAAAGGTGTGCGCGTGTTTTTTTTTTCATCATCGTCTCTGAGTGGACAACAGTGTTTCCCGCTATCTTCTCTTCTTCGCCTTCCCTCCCAAATGACCACCCTGCCACCATCAATTCATCTTAATTCTCTGGGGTGGTAGCGACGACACCCCTCCGGCTTTGCGGATCCGCCTGAGGATGTCTTCCCAGCTGTAGCCCCCCAGGAAGAGCAGCAGCGGGAGTGGGAGCCGCGGTCGTGGCCATTCTAGTGGAGGTGATGCTTTGCTGCGGATTGAGTCTTTGGTCACGGGGGTGACTGGTAGTATATGGTTTTTAAGAGCATGGCAGATGAAGGAGATCTGTTTCTTGGTTTCCTTTTCGTTTTGGGACGATGACTTGACGTTACTTGTGTACTGTCAATTTGGGTTGCTGAGCTTAATGTTAGGTTAGATCATCTCGGTAATTAAGCTATAGCTTAAATAGTTTCCATTTAACTGTAGACGTGTCTGATGTAAATGTGCAAATTGAATGACTAATGCGGTTCGTTCTGATGACTAGTTTTCTTTTATTTGTTGGGTTGTTTGTGTTTTCATTGTTGATAATTGGTATCCAAGCTGTTGGAACTGCTCAAGTAATTTGGTAGATGCATTTCGTGCTGTGCAAAAGCTATGGCTGAGCCATTGTGTTCGGATGTATGACAAATCCGACACTAAATCTTCCTTTGGAGCTTATCTGATGAATCAAACAGTCTTAGGCAAGTGATTTTGGTTTTCCTAGTTTGGCTTGAAAATACATGTGAAGGAGTTAAAAATTTCTCTCCCTTTCAGTCTGTGTTAGTCTTTGTTGTAGCCTCCTTAATCTCTCTATGTAATGTGTAAAGTCAAAGCTTGGAGATAATTTTGTTTTTACGGCGATAAAGTGAAATCTGACGGTCATTTCTTCTTTTACAGGGACTCATCATGGGTCAACCCTGCCAAAAGATGGTTCTCCTACAAAAATTGTGGGGGGTTCAGGCAGACGTTTTGGATGACCGACATCGCAGAGAGTGAAGTCTCTTGCTAAAGAATCTTCCAATCCAAAGCAAGCGAGTCACAAAGATTATGCACCAGTAGCAGAAAATGTACCTTTTCATGCGCCTGATCTCTCTTTTTCTAAATCGAACTAACTTGGGGAAAAAAAAGGAAGCAGCTATGGTTGGACTTGGAGGGAAGGATTCAGGTGCTTACCAATCCAAAGCTGCCAAAGACGCTGCAGCAAGGACTGCCACGGAAGATATGGATCATTCAGCGCACCGAATGGAACCCGATAAACATGGCATATCTGCCGCCATAGTAGTTGTAACAGAGCTTCCAGTTCGTAGTTCTAATGCAGATTTCAGAGGATGGGGCAGGGGATGGTTTCCGTGAATGACTTTAGATCTGAGTCACAAGATCTAAACTTGCGTAGGAAAGTTTTCTCCTATGGTGACTTCCATGGTCGAAAGTCCTTCGAAGATTTGGTTGCAGTGACTATATGATTGAATCTTTGAGGGAGCAGCGTTTTGAGGTACAACAATAGTATGACCTACTCGAAATCAAAGGTTCCAGCTTGTTGCTTTCTGGCTGGGTGAATGGAAGGAACTTGGTTGTTGCTTCCTTACTGCTGTTTTGGCTGGCAATACCAACCACAATAGCCTGAAATATCAATTCCCCATAGCTTAACAACTCATAGATCATCGGCTCAGTATTCACGAGGATCTAGAATTATGGCTCGATTTCGAAAATTTCTTCAATTGGACGAACAAAGGGCTTAAATTCTTAGCTTAAGTGTTGTGAAACGAAATTAATCTAACTTCTAAAGACATACGAAGCGTGTACCCCTTTTCCTCTTCCTTTCCCCATTAATCTCTGTTTCCCTTTCTTTCTCGCTATCCTTTCTCTTTTCTTCTCTGTTTCCCTTTCCTGAACATTTGCTCGTTTTCTAGAATTATGGTGACTAGTCAATGCACACTAAGTGAAGAGCCAAGCAATGCTACATCGATGATCGTTTATTACTAGCATTGTCTAATCAGTCCTCTATTTTTACTGAAAACGAATACGTAGCCCGGAAAATTTTCCAGATGCTGGGGTCATGGGAGAGGCATTGATTAACACCCAAGGAATAATATGCACGATAGCACGGAAAGGAATATAATAGAAAGAAAAAAGTAGAGCCAAGGAAAATAATACTGCTAATATCAGAAAATCTATAAAATTACTCATAATGAAGTCATTTGGAATTAATTTCTCCATGTCAAATCTTTGATCGTGTCATTTAAGGTGGTCGGTAGATCGTCATATCAATATTTATGAGCAAAAGTAAACTAGAATGATGACACTAAAATTTTAAAAGAAAGTTTGAGACCATATTAGTCAAATTAAAAAATTAATATTATATTGAAATTCATACAATAAGTGTTTGACTAGATCGATGATTTTTCTTGGATTTAGTGAAAGACCAAAAGTCATCCTTGAAATATAAGCAATTAGTAGAGTCTTTATGTGTCATAGAAATGCAGCCAATAGGAGTTGTTCAGTTGTACTCTTCAGTGCACTTTTTAAAAAAAGAAAAATGACATAAATAGTTCCTAAACTTTGATAAAATGTATAATTTAATTTTTGAACTTTCAATTTGACACATATGATCCCTAAACTTTAGCTCAATGTGCAATTTGATCTCTTAATTTTTTATCTGTTCAATATGACCCGTGATTTTTTTTTATATAAATGTTTAAACTAGTCAGTAGATTATTTAAAAATTTTCAATATGATCATTCCATTTGATTTAAGTCAGGAATCACATTGAATATTTTCAAATAGTTTAGGAAAAGATCGGATCAGTAGTATAATCACCAAGTGTATACAAATAATTCTCTCTTACAACTTTCCTTGTGTTTTCTTGGTCACGTTCCTTCCGTTTTCTCTTTGTAATCTTTCGAGGAGCGAGTTTTGCAACGCAATGCAAATCCAACGGCACTAAAAATCCTCATAGAGATCGATTTGTAGTGCGAATCTTCCCAGTTTCATTCCCTCTTAAGGGTTGGAACAGGAGTCCTCGAACCAGCTACCGTTTGGACAATGCTGCTATAACGGCCACACATCAGCAGCCTCCTACTCCATTAAAACAAGTTTGGGGGCAGGTCATGGAACATCTGGTTACCGTACCCCGGATAAATGCACAAACGCTTAGACCAAGACTTTTTAATGTGCAATGTTGCACCATTACCTCCCCCCCCCCTAAATTTTTTTTATCAACCGTTAGATTCAGATGAAAGGATGTCGACTGTTGGATTTGAGCCGGTTGCTTTGTTAGCACCGACATCAAGCGCCGAGTTTCACCTGCTGTGCATCAAGAACTCCGCAACGGCGCCGTAGTGCAAAGCCTCCTCCTATGAGCCCACCCCACGATGCAGCCCTTCTCCACTGTCACCTCCCTTAGTTCCTCTGGGATGGTGCCGCCGCTTTCTTGACTGGTGGAGTCTGGCCGCATGACCCACAGAAATGCCTTTGACCCATAGGGAACGCCTTTCACCGTTCATGAGGTCGTGTCTGTTGCAAGTCATCATGATCCCGAGGTTGCTTTCCCAGAGATTGCTTGTCAATGATGATGGTCGGCGAGGGTCGAGTCGTCACATACAAGAGAACCATTCAAAGACGGGACTTTCGAAGATTTCAAATGACTGACAAATGAGAATGTTTTTAAAAGATTTTCAATGTTATGTTAGGTGGCGAATTTTCAAAGATTTCATATTCCATCTTAACTTGCACCAAGTATATGATGAGATATTTCTATAATCTAAAATATATTGGGAGGATTTCAAATCCCCCTATATCTTATCATATCCCATTCCAAATATAGATGACCACTTACAACCTTAGTGCTTCATTTTCATCTATTACAATAAATTGTATGAACTCTTCCAAGTTTCATAGCACTTGCAAGGTTTAATCTAGTGCTTAATGAAATAAGTAGAATTGTATGGATATATTTGTTCCCAATTGTACAGGTGGTTTAGTTGTCACATCCCCAACTTTACAATTATACGAACAATGACAGGGTTGCCCTTTCATTCGAAGGATGCAACATCCAAAATAACTATAATCAACCTATTATTGAAATATATGCATCTAGATATCTAATAAAAGAGTCATCTAGTTGCAATATCAAAACTTTTATAAGCTATTAGAAGATCTCTAACTAATGACTAAATTAAGTGGTTCATTTCTACCATGAACAGCTCATACCCAAAAATCTCGCGACAATTGCCAAATAAATCCTAAACTTTTTGCTAATTTGCCGATTTAGTCCTAAATCTTTTTCTTATACCAAATAAGTCCTAAACCTTTTGCAACTTTGCCGATTAAGTCCTTGTGGGGGATTTTGGCTAGAGAATGCTGACGTGGCGCGACCGGAGCTCGTCGGCGATGACGTGGCAGCCACATGGCAAAAAAATAAAATAAAATTCGAAAAAAAAGGGAGGGCTCCAGCCCTCCACCTTTGGCTGCCGCCCCATCATCGGTGGGGCGGCGGCCAAGCCCCCAGCCCTGCCGGTGTCCAAATTTGGACGCGTCCATTGGAGGTTTATCCCTCGGACCGTGTAGGGAGGTTTATCGCATATCCTTTGCTTGTTCATCATATGTCCACGGCAAAGATCCAACCTCATTCAGTTCCAAAGTGACTCTTTTTCCTCTCGCAGGCCATATGTTTGATTTAATATCCTTTGTTTTGGTCCGTGGGAGTCTCCTTGCGACCTACAACGTTTGAGGAAGTGGTGGTTCCATTCGTCCATGGTTCTGGCTGGTGACTGTGCTTGAGAATAGTAGGACTTCCTAGCTCCTTTCAGGCATTTTTGCATTTCTGCTTGGGCTGGGCTTTCTTGCGCTAGGTTGGGTCGTGTTCGAGCCGTCTTGGGTCGAGGATGAGTTCTTTTGGGCTGGGAGCCCACTTGGGAATGAAGAAGACTAGGCTCGAGCTAAGCCTAGTCCCTGCCTCAGGTGAACTGGGCTTAGCGCCCAACTCGGGCCTAGTTTCCTCTTGTCCAGGCTCGACGACTTGGGTCTAGAAGTTGGACCCGAGCCTTTGGGTCTGGACTTGGGGTCCAGGTTGCTCTAAACCCGATTTGAAATCCGACCCGGGTTCCTTTCATTATTATTATTATTTCTAGGGGTGATCGGTTCCCAGGGTAGTCCGGTTCCCCCCGAAACCGGGAATCGGACCGGTAGGACCGGTTCCCATTCTCTAGGACCGGGAACCGGACCGGCCGATTTTGGAACTGGACCACCTGGTCCGGTCCGGTTCTCGGGCTGTCCAATGGGGCCGGGAGAGAAGCACCTCATGCTGTTTGCTGGTGGTGTTATAGATCAATATGCGTGCATGACAAGAGTTAAAAAACAAGCCTAGTATCGCCGGTCTGATAATGTTGATTACATCCTCGAAGTTAACATCTCATGCTTTCCTGTGCTATCAATTTCTTTTTTAAGAGCCAAACCAACACGACAAAGTGTTGGAGGAACTGAACTAACTGTTCCCGAGATCGGACTGGACTGATCAATTCGGCAAGACATGCCGAGCCACGAGCAAGTGTCAGCAGTGGAGATTCAGTCGGCGAGCTTGTCGTCAAAGTTGGAGGCGACTCTAAAGGCTACGAGAGGCTACTAGAGGCGCGGTGTCCAGGTTGGCGGTGGAAGCTTCTCCCGGTGAAGAGGCGATGACATTGTGGCCTTGCGGCAAACCAGGAAGAGAAAAGAGAAGTGGTTTTTATCTCCATGCAAAAGTCGAAGGACAGAGAAAGGAGGTCGGCGGCGCGAGCGACAAGACCCTTTGCCTAGGGGCTACGGAGCTTAAGAATGGAAGGTGGGAGGTGGGCAGTCGAGCGTTGGTGCCATCTCTTCGTCACGGACCGAAAGTTCGAAACCCCATTCAAAGGCAACAAAATCATGGCAATCAACCAACAGAACTCACAAAAAGCCAAACGCAAAACTGGCGAGCGAGCCCTAGAATCGAAATTGGAAATACTAGCAGACAACAAATTAGGTTTCTCACTGGGATCTGCAAATTGGTTCGGCGATTCGCGAAGCTGATGAACTCGCAGAGAAATTGGAGAGGAGGAATCGCTAATCTGGAGTCGGACGAAGGAGTTCGCTAGTTTGGAGGAAAGAGATAGAGGAGAGAGTCGCCGGTTGTTCTGCTCATTGGAGATGGAGGGTGAAAGGCAGAAAAGTGCAGTAGTGCTCTGCTCGTTGGAGTCTCGAGAGTGAAAGGCAGAAAAGTAGTGCAGTGCAGTAGGCATAAAAGAAAAGAGAAATTAGAAAGAATACTAATATCTAAAGTAGGGATGGGCTGGTTCTTCCGGTCCGCTCTGGGTGGTTCGGTTCGGTCCAGTTCCACCCAAGAACCCGAGAACCGGTTCCATTTTTTGGAACCATGGACTGGACCACCAGTCTGAAGAACCGGACCAACCCGACCGGTCCGGTCTGGTTCGGGCGGTTCCCCGGTTGGGCGGTCCTTCATGTTCACCCCTAATTATTTCAATCATAATAATAATGATAATGATAATGATAATAATAATAATATAATAAATATTTTAATATTAAAAATAAACTTTTATCTTTTTTATTTTTTATATTAAAATACTTATTATTTTATTATAAAATTTCGAAAATTAAAAAAAATTTCAGAAAAAACCAATTTTTGCTTGAAAAGAAAAAGCAATTTCTAACTTTAGAATTAGCCTCTTTTTAATTAATTATCATCAAATTTCAGAAAAAAAACCAAAAAATTTGCATTGTGCGACTATTATGTGCTATTCCTCATTAGCCTAAATTGCATGCCCAATTTATATTCGCATGTCAACATCTAGATGTATGTTTAGGCTCATCATGATTTGATGTTTACTTTGAATCTAATAGTATGAATGTTAAGATTATCAAAACTTAAGCTTGTAGAGCTATAGCATGGTGAAGATAATTGCAATTGTGGCATGTACAGATTAGATGGCGATAGACCGATGTCCCTTTCAGTCTAGCAATTAGGATTTTTGCTGATTTTCACGGCATGATTAGGTTAGCATGAATTTAGTCTAATGAAATTAATTTAGATTTAGGATTATTTTATCTAATATGTAATTAGCTTAATATGAACTAATCCATTAGGCCTTAGTTTCTTTAAACAATTAGCTTCCAAGGGATCATGTCTTGAGGCTTATAATGAGACCATGTATTTTTAAATACCCGACAAGCGGCGGGTTTTATTTTTCTCGTCATTAGATAATCGCCTTCAATTATTTGAGTGTTTATTTACCGTATCGTTTTCAATACATTGATTGTTTATTTCTCGCATTGTCTTTCAATAAATTGCATTTTAATTTCTTTTCTTAATTTCGCCTTAGTCTAGATTCGCATGAAAATGACCCTATAAAAATAATTGCATGGACACTTAGAGACTTTGAAAGATATTTTAGGGCTTTAGAAGAAAAGTAAGAGTGCATGACCATTTTAGATTAAACGGACCAATTAGTTAGGTACCGAAAGGGTGTTAATGAAATTGTTAGCGTAAATAAGTCCCCGTACCCTAGAAATCTTTGGTTTCTTAGGGACCAAGACGAAACTCCTGCGTCTTGATCAGTTTCTAGCCGACCCCAATAGGCTAATAGTGACTCTTAGAAATATTTTAGGTTGTTAAATAACCGTTTAAAATCAAAATGCCTTAACATCACACGAGGTATGGGCTTGAGAGAGCCTGTGCTTGTAAATGACAAGTCGAATCGGATAACAATTAGACATTGCTTTTAAATAGTCTTTTAGAAGTGTTGATTCGGGTCTTTTTATGAGCGATACTTCTGAACTAACTTAATGCTGACCCCTTTATCAGGGAAAGTTTGGGTAGATCGCGATAGCTTGGCAAGTCCGCGAGGGAATGGTTAATACTTAGTGGACTTAGGCCATAATAACTCGTTGGTTGTTATCTAACATGGTTTATATTGTAGCTTGTTTACATGTCAAGTCGCGTGGAAAGCGAGGTTAGTCCATTAATGATGTGTTAAATGTTTTTTTAGGTTTGGAGTTATAAGGGATGGAGTGATTGTAAACCCTTTGTTTTGTAGGTGGCGTGCAATTGTATGTAATGTATGTCGGGTTTATATAGAAGTGCTGGTTGATTTCAATACAAATGCATGTCTCATATTTGCATCACTACACTTTGCACACAACCTGTGCTCAAAAACTCCGATCACATTAGGAAACCATTAGGAGGGGTTGGAGAATGGACGTGCGTGGGGGAATAACCCGTGGTAATCCATTTCTCAATCCCGATCACTTCGATTAACAAAAAGTGCACTGACTGATGATAGTAGCGGGAAGTAAACTCTTTTTTGTTTAATCAAGTGGGGACCTTAAGCCTTTAGGATCCCACCTTTAGGCGTCAAATTCTCACTAGTCCACATGCGACTTGTCTTTGTGGTTGGCAGATCCTTATTCGCTATTGAGTAAAAAGTTGTAGGTATCGTTCAACATACTTTTTCTTGATTCTGATTAGTGTAATTCATTTTGATAAACTTGCGTTTTTATAATAATTGATTATTGGTCAAGACGCAATCTTTGGTCTAAACTTGAGGCGAGTCATAGAGTTTTGAATTGCCATGCTCCCAAAGGAGCTGCTCTAATCATGTCGGGCATGCTTTATGCAAATGAAGGCCCCTAAATGAGACAAATCTCATGAGAGACGACTTTCTAATTAGAGTTCTATTACGGAAAAAGATTTTCAACTCATGCAACACATCTTGATTCTCCTTGTAAAATAAATTTTTTCATAAGGACTAAGTTTATCTTGGAAAAATGTCACTTTTTTCATGAGTATAGATGATTGATTAATTGCCATGTGTAGATGATTGAGAAAATATCCCACTTCAATTTGGTCTTCTCTTTTAAAGAAGTTTCGGACAATAGTTTAACTTCATAAGATAATATATTTAGACCGATTCTCTTATCTCTATTCCAACATAAGAGATCATATAATTGAAGTGATATAATTTCCTTTTCGTGAATAATATGGATTTTTTTGCAGAATGATTCATGAGGCATCTTTGAGAGAGTAAGACTATAATCGTTTCCATTAAAGTGTTTTGTTTTGAAACTAACGACTCTTATCTTTTTCTCTGTATGTCAGGATAAAATGAGTTCACTTGAGGCTGCTTCTCGATGAAGGATGATACCATGGGCCGTCTCAAGCAAAGTAGAGAACCATGAAATGGGAAGTATTCAATTTGGGAAAAATAACAAGATAGATTTGGCGACATAAAATGTTGAGATTGCCTAATCCATCAAAAAAATGATGTATTTCATTTACGGATTTGGACATTTAGTGTATACATGATGTATCCTTTCCTCTTATATGATATTTGTATAAAAGTCTAACACGAGCATAGTGAGATGATATGTGTTGAAACCATTAAACCCAACACAAGATGCATTTGATATAAAAGACGATAACTTTTGATATTGAGTTCTCATTAGATATGAGTGTATGACTTAATGTGCAAAGTTGTATCATTCTTCAATTAATTCATTTGAAAATGAAAGTGTTTTTGGGGACCTTTTGTTTTATATGTGGGTATGTGCTCAATCTTAATGAGAACAACCTCACTTTTTAAAAGTGTGAGAAAGCATTCAATTTGATGAATCATGATACATCATTGGGGCAAGTCAATCCCACCCCCGTTGAGGAAGTATAATAAATGAAGGGTCGTGTCATATTGGAATAAAATAATGCAATCCATAAAGAGAGTACATGTTTCGATGAGTGTCACACTTTCCCTCACCATTGTATTAACATGGTTTTATCTATTTTGTAAGTAGAGCTTCTCCCCAACAAACCAATGGATTGAAGAGAAGCTTGTACCCATCAAATGAGTAGGGGGTAGATCGCTTTGTAGATGGTGCGTCCGGATACCCAGAAATGGAGTGTCGAGTAACATTGAATGAAAAATCCAAATGACAAAAATGGGTAGTTGGGTATCGTCTCTAGTATACCATCATTGAAACCCTATCTAACATGGTTCTTCCTTTTTATGTAGAAGATACTAACGTCAGAGGAACAAGCCCAAGGGCAACATTGTATCATTTCCAAATCTTACTCCTTAAGACTATCCATTGACATAGTTCTTCCTCTTGTTTTACAAGATCGCCTAGCCGTCCAAATATAGGTAGGTATTCCTTTCCCTGAAACTCTTTTTATAAGAGTAAATAAAAAATTGTTCAAAGCACAGAACTACTTCATGCCGTCACATGTCTATGATAAAAAAAGAGGAGTCACAACGATAAGGTTTGGGGCAAATCATCAACATTTGCCACACTCGGGGGAAACGCCAACACATCTGTGTCAAGCTCAAGGGTAGCATCGTATCGTTCCCAATTCCTCACCCCTAAGATCATTCGCTGACACAATGTCTTTCCTACATCGCAAGGTCACTTGACAACCATCAAGGAGACAGGTGAGTATCCCTTTCTCTAGAACTCTTTTCATAAGAGTAGGAGTGACATTTTTTTGAAGCGCTCAATAGCTTTCTGTCTTCCCAAGTTTGTGGAAAAAGAAAAATGAGACAAACTCAGAGTTGTCTCCTTTAGAGGTTCAAATAACATTCTTTAATTGTTATGTAGGACAGTTTTGACAAGTGATTTTGAACATAGAAATGAGCATTAATTATGTAGGATAGGAGTATTTAGGATGAAGAAAGGCAAGCCCCGTCCAAACACGTCCCTTATACACCATGAGAGTTGAGTAAAAAAAAACATTGTCTTTGGATGATGGATTTATTCGCAGTCAATACATGAATCAAAATGACGAAAACATTTCTTTTTCTATCCTATACACTATGTACCCTATGCTAGCCTCTTTGAGTTTGAAAAAAGAGAAACTCTTTAAATAGCCCTATTAAGAACCACCCTACTCTGGGGAATATTTAGGAGGATATGGTCAAAAAAAGAAAGAAAGAAAAATGAAGATCATTTGGGGAAAAAGATTTAGAAAGATTTTATTACATCCACTTGCATTAACTTTTTTGTGATAGCTTCAGGTGGTTTCTCATATAAACTCGAAATATCCCAAAATGAAGAAGATCACTCATTTCTCTACCTAAACACTCATACTCCCATTGCTTAGCCAAGTTGAGCCTTGAAATTTCTTTTCAGAACCCAAGTGATAATTACCTCCCTACACCGTGGCATAGCACATGATTTACCAAAATATTGCAATATTTGACAATATCTTGAGAGTTCTTAGAACACAAAAAGGAGCAAAATTAAGAGGCATAAAAAAGCAGTGTGCCTGGTAAAGTAATGCCGACGTTCGTGATAAAGATATCCAAAGCAAAAATGCTTGAAAAAAAAAACACAAAAAATAGCATACTCATAAAAAAATGCTATCATGCAAAGAAAGAGAAGATCTCTTATGCTGTAAAAAAGTTTTTAGTTGAATGACTCTCGAGACAAGTTGAAGTCTTGAGTCAAATACCAAAAGAAAAGGGAAAAAAAAAAGAGAACAAGAGGAAATGGTAATGATGCATTGGTAAACACCAACTTCCTTTTTGAACCTCTCTGAAAACATATGTAAGCCTTTTGAGCCCCACCTTAAACCAACATTATAAACTTTCCAGAAGCCTCTTCTGATTAAAATGTTTCGAGTGGACGTGAAGATTTCATAAAAGGAGCTACCTCTCAGAGGAGTGGAAGCAACCATTTCTTGTCTTGTCTTTAGGGTTCTTGACTTGTAAATTTGGTGGAAATAATGTTGAATATTCTTTCTTGGCCTCAAAGTCACATTTTGTATAAGTCCATGGCCTCACCTATGATACGGTTTTGATAAAGGCCTTTCCAATTGATCTGAGTGTATTCACTGCGAATATTTTCAAAAGCTTTTGACATAGGTTATGTAAGGTTTGCCAATAGTTGAAAATGATTGCGCACATTAATGGATGAGACTTAATGCCCTTTTAGAGATTGTGCGAAGACCTTTTTGATTAGGATACTCCAATTTAGCACCTTTAATATGCTCATTTGAATAAATCGAGATCGCTTTGTTGCAAATTATCCTCCAAATGAATTATGAGAAATTGATGGCAGTGGCCCATGAATTAATTGACAATTATTTGGATGTCAATCAAAATCTTCACATTGACCTTGAGGAAAAATTTGCTTGACTCACTTATACAGTCTTGGATTGACTTGCATTTGACACTAATGTCTGGCAATGTTGAGTGCTTTTAGTGCATTTTTGTTGGGATTCGATAATGATCCCTATCAACACCAAGTGCTTTCGGCCCATTGTTCTTGAGATACTGTGATTTGATGACGATACCTAGTTATGCCAAGTGCTTCTAACGCGTGTTTTTTTTTGAAATTGTGAAAATGATGACTGGTGATGTCAAGTACTCCCAGTGCATTTCTTCGAATCGATCGAAACCCGTTTTTACATAATGAGATCTCTCTAAATCAATTAATGAACTCTTCTTATAAGCTTATGCAACCAATGATCTTTCACTAGTGATAATTCTTGGATATTGATTATAATAGCCTTGATTTTTTCTTGGCATGCTTTTGTAACCCAAGTCTTATTTCATTGACATGGTGAGTTTTTGTAGCCCGGAGTCCCTTTATTGACATGGCGAATTTTTTTAGCCCGAAATCCCTTTCATTGACATGGCAAACTTTCGTAGCCTGGAGTCCCTTATTGCCTGGCGTGCTTTCATAGCCCAAACTTATTTCATTGACACGACGAGTTTTCGTAGCTCGGAGTCCATTTCATTGACACGTCGAGCTTTCGTAACCCAAAGTCCCTTTATTGATACGATGAGCTTTTGTAGCCCGGAGTCACTTTTTACTAACTTGACGTGCTTTCCTAGTCACAAGTCTCAACTTGTAGTTAGATAGCGAGACTTCTCCCAATTAGTCAAAACCATTGTTACACGAGGTGACCTCCTCAAATCAATCAGAACCGTTGTTACACGGGGCGACTTCTTCAAATCACAAATCAGTCAAAACCGTTGTTACGCAGGGCGACTTCTTTAAATTAGTTAGAACTGTTGTTACACAAGTTGACTTCTTTAAAATCAATCAAAATTGTTGCTACATGGCGCGACTTGTTCAAATTAGTCATAACTGTTGTTACACGGAGCGACTTCCTTCAAATCCGTCAAACTCGTTCTTGCACCGGGGAGATTTAAGATCGATACATATTTAATGAGACATCCCTTCCTTGACAGAGTAATCTCATTAGACTTTCTCACAATATCAGGTAACTGTTTCTCATTTTTAAAAATGAGAAAAGAAAGATGTTCTTTCCGCTCATCGGCAAAACTTAGGTATCTCTTATCTTTGAATGAAACCTCTTCAAGCTCCCTTTCAAAGGGGAGCAGTTGTTGACACCTAATTTTTGCCGATCTAGTAATTCACTTTTGACTTAATATTTAGTAAAATTTTCATTAATTAGAAATCAGAAGTTTTATTTTATATTATTAAAAAAAGTAAAACTAATGAAAAAGAAAAGAAATAAAAAGAAATGAAAATTGATAAAGATAATAGAAAAGGAAATGAAGTGGACTTCAATTGGGCTTGATCGATCTGACCCATGCTTGCTTGCCCGTGCGGACCCCCTATTTTACCTTATCTTTGCCCCTCTAAGTCCATTTCCCCTATTTTAGCCTGTCGCTCATATCTTGGCCCATCTCTCCTTCTTTGGCCCATCTAGTTTCTTCATTGCTGTTGGCCCACGCACGCCCTTTCCTTATCTTCCTGGCTTGGTTAGCAAGGGTAGAAAAGAATTTGCCTTTTGACTGACTTAGTGCGATTTCAGGAACGGGTGTAGGGGGTCTGTGAAATGCAATTTTCAGTAGCAAGGATCTGAAGAGAAGCAAAGAAAAAGGACAACATAGGGGAAGAAGGAGAGGTAGGTCGAGGACAAAGGGGGAGGCATAATAGATAGAGGGAGGGGGAGGTCTTCACTGGTTCTTCGAAGAAGCGAACAAGAAAAAAAGAAAGGAGAGAGATGAGTGATTAGAGGAAGAAAGCAGAGAAAAAAAAGACAAATTTGTTTTCGAATCATTTACTTCTTTGGTGGGCCTTTATTAAAAAAATGATTGCGTAAGTATTTCTTTGGTCTATATGATACTTCTCTTAAAAAATTTTTGGGGCTTTACACATTAACATGGACACACATCAAGGAAGGCTTTATTAATGCTATAGATCAACATCATGATACAAACATTTTGAAGGAAGTAGGGGTAGGAGCCAAGTGAGATGGCTCCATAATTGACAAAATGTTCCTAACTTCTTCCCTTACAATGAGAAAGAAAAATAACAATGTCAACTTCACACGACACGACAACGACACCCACGCCAGACCATGCCTTCCCATGTTTGGACCATAACTCAGAGGGTTAGTACCCCTCGAGTCACTTCCATCATCACTCAGGTCATCATATAACATTGGGAATAATGGCCCGTACTACCCCGAGCCTGTCCATAAGTAGTCCGCGTGAAATTGGTGATGTGAATGGTCATGGAAGAGTCCGACATCAAAGACAGGCGTGGTCTTCGATTGCTTAAAACGAGCTCCTGGATAGTGAGAATGTATGAACTCGACTTCTTCAATCCAGAAATTAGTAAACTCGTCGTAGCGTGACAAGGACCATAGTGGCAAAGACATTGCTAATTTTAAATAGATGTCAATCAACGGAGCAATAGATTGATAAGATAATACCTGTTGACACCTAATTTTTACCGATTTGGTAATTCACTTTTGGCTTAGTTTTTAATTAAATTGTTATTAATTAGAAATTAAATTAAATTAAAATTTTCATTTTGTTTTGTTCAAAAGAAAATAAAGAAAAGATTAAAAAAGATTGTTAGTAATTACAATTAAAATTTTCTTTTTACATTTCTAAAAAAAAGACAAAAGTGTATAATTACTAACTAATTAGTTAATTAGTAAGTTAAAATTCAAGAAAGGAAAAAAAAAATGAAAAAAGGGGCCTTGGATCGGGCCCGACGGACTTGGCCCACACCCACGTTTGTGAGAGAAAGGCTTGCGTGAGCTCTTTTTTCTCTCACTAGGCCCATCGTCCTTTGCTTTTTCCCCCAAGCTCGTTCTCCTTAGCTTGTTGCCCATTTCTCCTTTTCCCAGGTCCATGCGTGCTCGCCTCTTTCTTTGTGGCGCCTGGTCAATGACGAGATTTGCCTAGGGGCAGAATCGGCACGATCTCAGCAAAAAGGAGTAGGGGGTAGGGTAAAGAATAGACAGAGCATAGAGGAAGAGGGAAGAGAAAAAAAAGGAGAGGGAGATAGAAGAAAAATGGAGAAGGAAGGAGAGATTTAGGATAAAGGAGGTTGATGAAGAAGAAACATAACGAGTGAATGGAAGGTCTTCGGGGGAAGGGGACCCAAAACAAACATAGAAGATCGCAAAAGAAGAAGACATAAGATGAGGGAGAGAACAGAGACAAAAAGGGGACTGAGTTCAGTTCGTTTTATTAAGGGTGTAGGTCGACGGCGGAGGAAAGCGAGGCAGAATAGGACAAAGAACAGAGGAGAGAGGGGTCACTCGCTAATGCCCTCGACAATGCTTATCGAACCAAGGTCTTTAGCTAGCACCTCCCTCGCGACATCGTCACCGAGTCACCTTATCGTCTCCAATTAAGTAGTCGCTCGAACTTACACTTTGTGTAATAGGCGTAGATTTGGCTTTGCTTGGCCCTAAAACTTTTCGATTCTCATTGAACTCCACCTGCTCAATAAAATGTTTCAATGGTTTGGACTCATCACCATTGATCCCAACTCGGACAAACATTGCGAGCGTGGCTGCTAGGTGTTGCGAGAGCCTCGACTGAGATGTAGGCCGCTACCTAACTTGCCATCGGTCGCCGTTCATCGCAAGACACCGCAAAGGGGAAGGGACAGCTTGCGAAGGCAAAGTTGGTCTCTGCCTCCGTTGCCTAAGTCTTGCCTAGGTCACGTCCTGTTAGGCCACGAATGAAGGCTTTTGAGCCTCTGTGGTCAATGGCTTTGGGGAGAACAGAGAAGAAGCCAAGCCCGAATTGAGCCCATGTCAGCTTCCTCTTGGAAATTCGGGCTCTTGGCCCGGTTCTATCCATATCGCGAGCTTGGGTTCTTTTGTCTGGGTTAGACCTTCATTTTTTAAGATTTGGAGCCGAACCCCTCTTTGATTGAAGCCTAGTTCACGTTAGGGTCAATAAGGCCCAATTCACGGGGTTGGGATTCCAGAGCCCAAGCGACCACACCCAGGTCGGGCCTGAACCCAATTTGGTTCATGGTTTGACCCGGGTCTTAAATATTATAATATTATAATAAAAAATAACAATAATATTTTTATTAAAAAAATTGAAAATAAAAAAATGACATTTTGTTGGAAAAATCAAATTCTAGCATTAGATTGGCCTAGTTTAATTAATCAACATCATTTTCTTGAAAAAATCAGATACATTGTCATTAATAGACAACTAAGTTTTACTTGAGGTCCTCGTTATTTGTTAACCCTATTGCATGCTTTATTTAAACTTTGTATATGAATATTTAGATGCATTATTAGGTTGGGTGTAATTGGTTTGCATGGTCGGGATAGTTTAGATAGATTGTTGATTATCAAGATTAGTATGCGTTGAGTCCTAGTGTGGTGACGACAACCGCAAATTTGGTGGCAATAGACCGTTTTCCGGTTTTAATTATGTAAAAGTTTGTCCAAATTCATTAGGATTACACTAATTTAGATTTATCCTGATACATTAACTTGTGTTGTGTCTAATAAAATTTACCTAGATTCAATACCACTTCCTTAATATATGATTATGATGTTATAGTTTAGACTTCATTTGAATTAATTTATCTAGCTTAAGTTTGCTTGATTTTTAAGTAGGCAGCTTCTGAGGGATCATGCCTCAAGACTTATAACAAGGTAATGTATTATTATTTACTTGCATGTTGAGAATTTTACATTTTCGATGTTAGATAGTCTTGTTTGATTATGTGAATATTTATTATCATATCGTACCTCAATACATTGAATGCTTATTTTTGTATCGTCTTTCGATAAATTGTGTGCCAATTTATTTTCTAGATTAACTTCGCTTTAGTTTAGATTTGCATGGAAACGATCCTTTGAATGACCTTCTAGAGCATTATTAAATAACGGGCAAGAGTGCATGACCATCTTAAATTAAGCAACCAACTAGTTAGGTACCGAAAGGGCGCTAATAGAAATGTTAGTGTAAACAAGTCACCGGACCTTAGAATCTTTGGTTTTGTAGAGATCGGGACAACACTCCTCTATCTCGATCGGTTTCTAGCTGACCTTTATAGGTTAGTAGCGACTCCTATAATTATTTAGATTGTTAAATAAAATTTTAAAAAATCAAAATGCTTAAATGTCACACGAGGTATGGACTTATGGAAGGGTTTGTCCTCGTAAGGTCGAATCGAGCCAGATTATGATTAGAAGATACTTTTAAGCCATCTTTTAAGGATTTACAAGCGATACCTCTAAACCTGCCTTAACACGGTCCCCTTCGAGGGGGAAAGTTTAGGTAGGTCGCGACAACACCCTAGCACACCATTCAGGATATCACACTACCCATGCAAATGATAACATGTCACGATTCATATCCATAGCACATGCATGCAAGTTTGTTAGAGAAAACCTACAAAACAATAACTTTTGGAAAACTCATTTTCAAAACACATATGATTCAAATACTCCTCTTCGACTGTTTGGCCTTGGCCTTTCCGACCCATCACGAGAGAGCTTCCGGATTCACACTGGCATCTTCTCTTCGAAGGCATTGCAGCTTGCAAGCTCGACATTTTGTCTAGAGGTATCGTTGCTCACCCTCTACAAGGGTCTGACCCTAGTTCATCCGAGGCTTCCCCTAACTCCAAGGAGGAACTCTCCATATCGTATGATGTCTGACATCTGAGGCTAGCTTGCTCCATGCATATTTGTCCAGGTTTCTTTACTTCGAAGGCATAGTGGCTTACCTTTACCCGGCATTTCATTCGGCTAGCATTGGAGATCGCCTTTGGTTCCAACCCACCATCATTTGAAGCATCCCAACTATAAGGGCATCCGATCACAAGCAAAACATTCACAAGTACTAGCAAGATCAAATGTCCGGCCTTGCTCCATACATCTCATACCATGCCAACGCGGCTAAACATAAAATCTAGGTTAACTTTAGTGCATATTCATGTGTAAACCATACATGTCCCATTCCATGTAAGATCAAGGCATGTATATGGACATATGCATTCTCTTATAGTTTTCTCTTATAGTTTTCCAAAAGAGTATACACGATCCTACGATGCATGAAAATCATCATAGAATATGCATGACCTTTTAGCAAGATATGGTTAGTTGGTTTCATTTCAAAATCAAAATGAGCCCTAACCATGAACTAAAGGTCATTTGCCTACAACCAACAAGCTGGGTGGGGAAGAGGTATGATTTGGTTCAACTTGGTGGCGGCGGCTCTTAGTGGTGAAAGACTCAATGGATGATGGTGGCAACACAAAAGCAGATGACTACTCTTGGTGGCTAATGGCGGTGGACAACGGCTGTTCCACGAACTCAACAACAAAGTCCACAGAGATGAAGAGATAAAGAAGATGATGATGGAATTCTCGGTGGACTAAGAGGCAGTGACGAACAGTAGCTCCACAATGACCCACGGTGGCAGTGGACGGTGGCTCTCCATGGAAAGATAGCGGGTTAGCAATTTTGCTGAAAGAGTTAGAAGAAAACAACAGCTCTTAGTGGTTTATGGTAAATAAAGAAAAGATAGAAAGTAGTGGCAATGGCGGTGGATGGTGGCTTCTACCAAAAACACGATTGGGACTGACGGTACAGTATGTGGTGTAACATCTCTCTTTCTCTCTCTCTCTCTCTCTCGGTGTTTCTCTCTCTCAATGGCTAATGAACAAGTGGGAGAAGAAGAATAGGAGAAGAGAAGAGAGAAGCTTCTTATAGTGCTTTTGGCAGCCTGATTGGCTGGGCCAAGTGGCCGAGCAAGTTGTACGGCACAACTGCTGGTCGACGGCGATGGCCACTAATTAGGTGACTTGGGTGGCGGCTACATCGCTGCCAAGTGGCGACCATGCAATATATGACATCCTCAATTTCAACACCTCTCAAAGATAATATTTTGTAGAACAGATATAAGTTGAATCAATGAGAAGTTGAATATGACTTGAGGTTAATTGGTGCAAATTCGTAGGTATAAGGGGCTGCTGCATTACAGCCTTCATACTTGGCTTGTTGGAGAAGTTTGAGAGGGGAAAATTGCTATTGGATAGAGTAGAAGACTTTTGGGGCAACTACTCAAGTGTTTAGATATTTTGGATTGACTTTTCAAGGCTGTTGTCTCCCATATACATCAGGTTCTACTTCAGTTTATTCTAGATATTTTCACTTCTTATCACCTTCTATCATCTAGCTGATATACGTTGCTCTCAAAACATCAACTCAGGAAGTGGTTTTCAAGGATTTTCTAGCATCATCTGAACCTCTTTCGAAGTTGAAGTAAGCTCGAGTTGTAGTCGTCTTCGTTCTATCATTGTCGTGGACCTGTTGGTTTGTTGACGAGGTAAGTCAACTACCCAAACCCTTCTTAGGTTACGATTACACTTAAGGGTTAGATGAGTGTTTATTAGCTTGATAAGTTGAGTGTTAGATTGGATTAGCACAAGTGACAGTAGTTTAGTTCAGAATAGATTATTTCTCTAGTATATGTTGACTGAACTGTTGCTGTTTGCTGATTTTGTGGAACGAGATGTGATGAGATTATGAACTTGGTTTCCCATGAAATTTTTTTTACATATCTTCATCTATGACATATATTTTATCCAAGATTTTGCGGATTCAAAAGGGATTTATGTCAACTTCGAGTCGAACAAAACAAAACATCTGTTTTCGCTGGAACTCAAGATCTTTTAATGATCTATGGATTTTTTTATCAACTCTTGGAGTTCAAATTTCGAAAGAGTTCCTTCACAAAGGTTGTTTATCACATCTTGTACTTCAACATAGTCGAATTTCAGATCAAATGGATGAGTTTTGATCTTAAAACCAAACTGATTCTAGAAAACATGATTTCAAAAAACAGCATCAGTTTTTGTAACAGATTGAGTGATTTACTACTCTTTGTACAGAAGGATTTGGGTTAAGATGTCTCCATGAAAAATGTTGGTTTACGTGTCCTTTATGACATATTCGAATTTAAGGATTTTACAACTTGTGTGATTATATTTTTGGATTCAGACGTGGAGACACGCAAGTGACTTGTTTTGCTAGTTATGGTGGTTTTACATTTAGCTGAGTTGGCACGGCATGGGACGTGTGCAGCAAGGCCTAATGATTGACCTCCTTGATGATGACTGATGATATATGAATATGTGATGACTGATGAAAGATGATATGTGATGATATAATGGTTGTTGAAAGGTGATGGGTTGTGTAAGAAATTGAAATGCATGGCGAGCAAGTACAGGACTAAGTACCACATGATAATGTATACTTCGCGAGGCCCACCTCTAGAACTTGGTACTATTGCTTTCTGAGCAAGGACTAAGTGCCACATGATAATGTATACTTCATGGGGGCCACCTCAACCTATACCAAAGATTGCATGAGCCACCACTAGAACCTTGTACCACCGACATGTATGGGCAAGGACTAAGTGCTATGCAATAAGTTATGTTCTGGGCAAGGACTAAGTGCCAAGCGATAACGTAAAACTTTCATAGGGGTCACCTCTAGAACCTTGTGCCAAAGACCGTGTGAGCCACCTCTAGAACCTTGTACTATTGTCATGTGCGGTCAAGGACTAAGTGCTACACGATAAGATGATTCTGTGTGAGACATTGTTATAGCCATGAGCTTGTTTATTGAGTATGGATTGAACTGATGATATGTGTGACATGGCATGGGACATATCATAACGATATGGCCTTATAATCGGGACCTTTATGAGTTTATGATGTCTGATGTGAAGTGTTTCAGTGGTTACAGATGAGTGCTTTATGCTTATGTACGTGAACTGTGGAGTTTGAATGTCCCCATACTTTACTGAGTCCATATCTTATATCGTTTAGATCTTACATTGTCCAAATGTTACATCGTTCAGATCTACATCGTCCAGATTTTACATCGTCTAGACTTTATCGAGTCCCAGATGTTATATCGTCTCAGATCTTATATAGTCTAACAGTTTCCAGACTTTGATTTGCTCGTGTGAGTATGTTATCCTTGGGTGGATTTCTTTCTAAACGGGGCTTGGAAAGTTGACTCAGTGAACTGTTTTTCATGTACCTAGATGTAGGTACGACAAGTACGTCATGGAGTGCCGTAGGTGATAGTTTTTGGAGCACACCTTCTTGGTGGATATGGAGCTAGTGGCTGTAGATCGCGGAGTTAGATAAACCTTTCTTTTTGGTTTAGTCTTTTGTATATGAACCCGAGATTGTTTTATGATATGTGCCTTATGTAAATTGATTGTCCTGCTTTCCTATCCCATGTTTGTTTTTGTCAGGGGATTTTTATTTACGCTTCCGCATGTGCATAGAGGTTTGGGTCGGCGATGCTACCTAGGAAGGTCGCATTTCATTCGATCGTTATGGGATGTGCGCACGCTCGGGGTTCGGGGCGTGACATCCCCACCCGAAGTAGTATCAGAGCATGGTTTGTGTCTGGAGTGATAAGGTGCGATGGGTCTTGGGATAGTTAGTAGGAAAGGACTTTTACTTATGTTGATGCATGTGATTGATAGCTGATTGGTTAATTGTTTTGTGTGAATCACTTAGTTTCTAATTCCAATAGGAAACAAGTTTCTTTAAAGAGTTTGTAGAATGAGTGATTAGGAACAGATAACTCCTAGAAAGAGGTCTATAGCATATGTTACTAGAGTTAGAACGTCGACAAGGTTTGGTACCCGAGGAAAAGCATTGGCTCAGGCCAGCGCTAGTGAATTAGAACCACCGTCGAATGTCGCTGGAGTAGCAACACTTGGTGATCCTAGAATTGATGGGATCATGCAAGCCCTCGAGACTGGGAAATCTGATGGGGCAGCAAGCCCAGAATCAAGTTGCCGCCGCCGCCACTGCACCTACTGAAATTCCACCTGGAAATGTTTTTGAAGTTGAATAGTTGCTTAAGCTTGTTGAACAGTTTTTGAAGTTGAAACCACCGGAATTCACTGGAGTAGGAGATCCCCAGGCTACAATCCTTTGGATCCAAAAATTGGAGAAAGCTTTTGCGTTGTTGAAGTGCTCAGAAGAAAAGAAAGTGGTCCTTGCAGTTTACCAATTGTAGGGTAATGCAAGTACTTGGTGGAAGGCCACCAAAGGAAGACTATTTCCTGAAGGTGTAGTTCCAGAGTGGAATGCCTTTGTGGAAGTGTTTAATAGAAAGTATTTTTCTGAGTCTGCCAAGGAACAAAAGATGGTAGAATTTCAAAGTCTTCGTCAAGGTCTAATGTCTATGGACCAGTATGAAGCAAAATTTGCAGAGTTATCTCAATATGCACCAAGACTAATTGAAGATCCCGTAGATCGAGCAAGGAGATTCCGAGATGGACTTAGACCGGAACTGAAAGATCCATTGGTGCTGTTCAATCTGAAAAACTATAATGACTTATATGAACGGGCACAGTTGATAGAGAGGAACCTGAACGAACAAGCCACTACATTTGGGTCGAGATTCAAGTCGAATAAGGATAGAAATCAGGTTAGGAAGAAGCCGATGACTGGGGGAAAGTATCACATTCCAACTAACAGAAAGGATGTGAATATAAGGACAATGTCTAACTTGAACGACATGTGTCATTTCTGTGGGAAGAGGCACGGTTCAGTTCCATGTCTTGCTAGGATGGGAACTTGTTTTAAATGTGGCCAACATGGTCACCAAATCAAGAATTGTCCATATTGGCAAAAAGGACCACAACTGCCACCACCACCACCGATGGATTAGAACAGGGGATATGCACCGCAGGGTGGTTTGAATCGACCTTTAGCACAAGGAAGGGTGTATGCCGTCACTTGACGTGAGGCAGAGGAAGCGCCAGACGTTGTCAAAGATATGGTCTCGCTAAAAGACCATGCTGCCTATGCTTTATTTGACCCTGGAGCTACTCATTCTTTTATTGCCGAGTAGTATGTTAAGTTGGTAGGATTGAGTCCTGAACGTTTGGAGTCAGTAATTAGTATATCTACTCCGTTAGAGAATAGTGTATTGTCTGTAGTAGGTTGTCCTAATTGCAAGTTAATTGTTTGTGAGCGAGAGGGAAAGATAGATTTGATAGTCCTACCAATGTATGATTTTGATGTAATAATTGGAATGGACTGGCTCACTAAGCAGCGAGCTTTTATGGACCGTTATCATAAAGCGATTCAGTTTAAACTGCTAGAAGGTGAAAGTTTTGAGTTCATTGAAAGTCGAGGAGGACCATCAATTACTTTAATCTCGTCGCTGGAAGCAACCCGCTTGTTAGACGGGGGTTGCCAAGGTTACTTGGCAATAGTTGTGGATACAACCATTAAGGAGCCGAAGTTGGAAGACACTACAATAGTATAAGAGTTTGTTGATGTGTTTCCAAAGGAATTATTTGGTCTACCCCGAGAAAGGGAGATTGAGTTTGTGATTAAACTAACCCCTGGAACAGAGCCAATCTCTAAGGCTCCTTACCGTATGACGTTGTCAGAACTAAAGGAACTGAAGGTGTAGATGCAGGAGTTATTGGATAAGAGATTCATACGTCTTTGTGCATCACCTTGGGGAGCACCCGTTCTGTTTGTGAAGAAGAAAGATGGTTCATTTCATTTTTGCATAGATTATAGGCAACTCAATCAAGTAACAATCAAGAACAAGTACTCATTACCAAGGATTGATGACTTGTTTGATCAGTTACGGGGAGTGTCGATATTTTCTAAAATTGACTTGAGGACAGGGTATCATCAGTTAAGGATTGGAAAGGAAGACATACCAAAGACGGCGTTTCGTACGCGTTACGGTCATTATGAGTTTACCGTGATGCCGTTTGGTTTAACCAACGCCCCAGCCGCTTTCATGGATCTAATGAATCGTGTATTTAAGGAGTATTTGGACCAGTTTGTGATTGTGTTCATTGATGACATTTTGCTGTACTCGAGTAGTATGAAGGAGCATGAAAGACATTTAAGGATAGTGCTTCAGACTTTACGAGAGCATGGACTATATGCAAAGTTTAGTAAGTGCGAGTTTTGGATGTGTTCATTGATGACATTTTGGTGTACTCGAGGAGTTTGAAGGAGTGCGAAAGACATTTGAGGATAGTGCTTTAGACTTTATGAGAGCATGGACTATATGCTAAGTTTAGTAAATGCGAGTTTTGGTTAACTCGTGTAAGTTTCTTAGGCCATGTGATTTCAGGTGAAGGGATTTCTGTGGACCCAACTAAGGTTGAAGCCGTGATCAATTGGCCAATACTGTTGACAATGACAGAAGTCAGAAGCTTCTTGGGATTGGTAGGTTATTATAGACGATTCGTTGAAGGATTCTCATCAATAGCCATGCCATTAACTCGATTGTTGAAGAAGGACGAGAAGTTTGTATGGATGGATAAGTGCGAGAATAGTTGCCAAGAGCTTAAACAAAAGCTGACTACTACACCAGTTTTGATAATTCTGTATGGACCTGGAGGGTATAAGATATATAGTGATGTTTCATTCAAAGAACTAGGTTGTGTGTTAATGCAACATGGCAGAGTTGTTGCATACGTGGCTCGTCAGTTGAGACCTCATGAGTTGAACTATCCAACGCATGACTTAGAACTTGAGCAATTATATTTGCTCTGAAGATTTGGAGACACTATTTGTGGTGGAGAAAGATTCCAGATCTTTACAAACCATCAAAGTCTCAAGTATTTATTCTCTCAAAATGAGTTGAATATGAGACAGCGATGTTGGACGGAACTTCTTAAGGACTATGATTGTGATATTTTATACCACCTTGGGAAAGCTAACAAGGTCGCAGATGCATTGAGTAGAAAGTCATATATTGCATAGATGATGATACATGAATGGATCTTACTTGAAAGAGCTCAAGATTCTGTTTTCAAATTTGAGGTAGGCCACCTTTCAAGCCTTATGGCCACCCTTAGAATTGAACCAGAAGTACAGGTAAAGATCAAGAAGTTGTAGTTGACAGACCCTAAGGTCCAAAAGATTCTGCAAGGAGATGTAGAAAAGAGAAAGGATGACCTTCATATTTCGGAAGATGGAATACTAAAGTTTCGTGGATGATTGTGTATACCTAACGATCTAGAACTTAAGGAAGAGATATTGTCAGAAGCTCATCGCAGTAGTTACATCATTCATCCAGGGAGTACAAAGATGTACCAAAATCTGCGTCAACACTATTGGTGGACTGGTATGAAGGCGGATATCGCCAAGCATGTCGCTAAGTGTCTGACATGCCAGCAAGTGAAAGCACAACATTGTAAGCCAGGAGGATTGTTGCAACCTCTTGAGATTCTCGAGTAGAAATGGGAACATATTACAATGGATTTTGTGATGGGCTTACCAAGAAGTCAACGAGGGAATGATTCCATATGGGTTGTAGTTGACAGACTGACAAAGTCTGCTCACTTTATTGCCGTGAGAAAGGACTATGCATTAGATAACTATGCTGAGTTGTATGTGCGCCATATAGTGCGTCTACATGGAGTACTGGTGACCCTTACGTCTGATTGAGACCCAAAATTCACAGCAGCATTTTGGAAAAATTTGCATACTGCATTAGGAATAAAGTTGCAGTATAGCACAACCTATCATCCTCAAACCGATGGACAATCTGAGAGGACAATTCAGGCTCTTGAAGATATGCGGAGAGCTTGTGTTTTGGACTTCAAAGGAAGCTGGGAGGAACAGCTTCATCTGGTGGAGTTTGCCTACAACAAGAACTATCAACAGAGTATTCAAATGGCACCATTTAAGGCGTTGTATGGCAGAGCATGTAGAACTCCAATTTGTTGGGATGAAGTTGGAGAGAGAAAGATAACAAGCCCTGAGTTAGTTCAACAGTCAGTAGATTCTGTCACCATCATACGCGAAAGACTAAAGACAGCCCACAGTCGCCAAAAGAGCTATGCAGATAAGTGTTGAAGACCATTGGAGTTCCAAGTTGGTGAGCATGTCTTTCTGAAGGTGTCACGAATGAGGGGCACTTCACGCTTTGGCAAGAAAGGAAAGTTAAGTCCAAGGTATGTTGGTCTCTTTGAGATTATGGAGAGAATAGGGTTAGTATATCGTTTGGCATTCCACCGAGACTAGCACAAGTACATGATGTCTTTCATGTGTCTATGTTGAGGAAGTATGAACTTGACCCAACTCATGTGCTGAATTTTGAAGAACTGGATATGGATGACGGAGTATCATATGTAGAAAGACCAGCTCAGATTGTGGATTGAAAGGAACAAGTTCTGCGTACCAAGATGATCTCCTTAGTCAAAGTAGTTTGGCAACATCATGGGACAGAAGGAGCCACTTGAGAGAGTGAAGAAATGATGACGCAACGATACCCCCACCTATATGAAGAAGGAGTGTAATGGTTTAAATTTCGAGTACGAAATTTTTATAAGAGGGGAAGAGTTGTGACATCCTGAATTTCAACACCTCTCAAAGATAATATTTTGTAGAATAAATATAAGTTGAATCAATGAGTTGAGTGTGACTTGAGGTTAATGGGTGCAAATTAATTGGTATGAGGGGCTGCTGCATTACAGCCTTCATACTTGGCTTGTTAGAAAAGTTTGAGAGGGGAAAATTGCTATTGGATAGAGTAGAAGACTTTTGGGGCAAGTACTCAAGTGTTTAGATATTTTGGTTTGACTTTTCAAGATTGTTGTCCCCCATATATAGCAGGTTCTACTTCAGCTTATTCTGGATATTATCACTTCTTATCACCTTCTACCATCTAGCTGAGATACGTTGCTCTCAAGACAACAACTCAGGAAGTGATTTTCAAGGCTTTTCCAGCATCATTTGAACTTCTTTCGAAGTTGAAGTAAGCTCAAGTTGTAGTCGTCTTCGTGCTGTCGTCGTCGTGGACTTGTTGGTTTGTTGACCAGGTGAGTCAACTATCCAAACCCTTAGGTTGCGATTACATTTAAGGGTTAAATGAGTATTGATTAGCTTGATAAGTTGAGTGTTAGATTGGATTAGCATAAGTGACAGTAGTTTAGTTCAGAATAGAGGATTTCTCTAGTATATGTTGACTAAACTGTTGCTGTTTGCTGATTTTGTGGAACAAGATGTGATGAGATTATGAAGTTGGTTCTTTCATGAAAAATATTTTATACATCTTCATCTATGACATATATTTTTATCCATGATTTTACGGATTCAAAAGGGATTTATGTCAACTTCGTTTCGAACAAAACATAACCTCTGTTTTTGCTGGAACTTATGATCTTTTGATAATCTATGGATTTTTTTATCAACTCTTGGAGTTCGAATTTCGAAAGAGTTCATTCACAAAGGTTGTTTATCACATCTTGTACTTCAACATAGTCGAATTTCAGATTAAACAGATGAGTTTTGGATTTCAAACCAAACTGAATCTGGAAATGTGATTTCTAAAAACTGCATCAGTTTTTGTAACAGATTGAGCGATTTACTACTCTTTGTACAGAAGGATTTGGGTTAAGGTGTCTCCATGAAAAATGTTGGTTTACGTGTCCTTTATGACATATTCGAATTTGAGGATTTTACGAACTTGTGTGATTATATTTTTGGATTCAGACGTGGAGACACGCAAGTGACTTGTTTTGCCAGTTAGGGTGGTTTTACATTTAGTTGAGTTGGCACGGTATGGGACATGTGCAGCAAGGCTGGATGATTGACCTCCTTGATGATGACTGATGACATATGAATATGTGATGACTGATGAAAGATGATATGTGATGATGTAATGGTTGTTGAAAGACGATGGGTTGTGTAAGAAATTGAAATGTATGGCGAGCAAGTACAGGACTAAGTGTCACATGATAATGTATACATCGTGGAGACCACCTTTAGAACCTAGTACTATTGCTTTCTGGGCAAGGATTAAGTGCCACATGATAACATATACTTCATGGGGGCCACCTATAGAACCTTGTACCAAAGATTGTATGAACCATTACTAGAACTTTGTACCACCGACATGTATGGGCAGGGACTAAGTGCTATGCAATAAGTTATGCTCTGGGCAAGGACTAAGCGCCACGCGATAACGTAAAACTTCGTACGGGCCACCTCTAGAACCTCGTACTATTGTCATGTGTGGTCAAGGACTAAGTGCTACACGATAAGATGATTTTGTGTGAGACATTGCTATAGCCATGAGCTTGTTTATTGAGTATAGATTGAACTGATGATATGTGTGACATGGTATGGGACATATCATAGCGATATGGCCGTATAATCGGGACCTTTATGAGTTTATGATGTCTGATGTGAAGTGTTTCAGTGGTTACAGATGAGTGCTTTATGCTTATGTACGTGAACTGTGGAGTTTGAATGTCCCCGGATGTTACTGAGTCCAGATCTTATATCGTTTAGATCTTACATCGTCCAGATGTTACATCGTTCAGATGTTACATCGTCCAGATCTTACATCGTCTAGACTTTACTGAGTCCCAAACGTTATATCGTCTCAGATCTTAGATAGTCTGACAATTTCCAGACTTTGATTTGTTTGTGTGAATATGTTAACCTTGGGTGGATTTCTTCCTAATCGGGGCTTGGAGAGTTGACTCGGTGAACTGTTTTACAGGTACCTAGATGGAGGTACGACAAGTACGTCATGGATTCCCGTAGGCGATAGTTTTTAGAGCATGCCTTTTTGGTGGATATGGAGCTAGTGGCTGTAGATCCCGGAGTTAGATATTGGTTTAGTCTTTTGTATATGAACCTGGGATTATTTTATAATATGTGTCTTGTGTAAATTGATTGTCCTGCTTTCCTATCCCAAGTTTGTTGTTGTCTGGGAATTGTTAATTATGCTTTCGCATGTGCATAGAGGTTTGGGTTGGTGATGCTACCTGGGAATGTCGCATTTCATTTAACCGTTGTGGGATGTGCGCGTGCTCGAGGTTCGGGGCATGACACAGTCCCCCTTGGTTGCACAAGCATGCCCAACATAATCATGGGCTAGGATCCTAGGTTCTAGGAGCCAATGATGAACTAAAAAACTGGAGGTACTTTTGGTGCGTGGCCGCCAAGTGGCAAGGTTGCTTGAGAGATAGTTTTGGCCTCCATTGGCCAGCATGGGCAGCTAGATAGAAGAAAGAGGGAGGAAAAGAGTGGCATGCTGGTTGGAGGAAGAAGGAGGAAAGAGACAGAGAGACAGTGATGGCGGCTAGGCTGGTGGACGGCAAACATTGAGGTAGCTGTGCACGTGGCCGTCACCGGCACTTTTGGAGGTTGGTCGACGGACGGTGTCCTTTTATGTGGCGTTCATTCTACGGTGAGGTTACAAGGTTGGGGTGTGAAGATTGTATCAACTTGGTACTAATTCAGGGATTGAATTTAGGGTTGAGTTCAAACAAATCTAATTGATGAAACTATTATCACCTATTGATTGGGAATTTCCTTAAAAACTAAGTTATAAACCTTACCACGACATTGGATTTCTATTGACTAAAGGGAGAGATGGAAGGACAGAGTGCAGGACGACGGTGGACATGATAGGGTCTTCAACACATTCATTATAAATCTCGGTTCCCGTGAGTAGCTGAAATATGGTTTCAGGGTTCTTCTAAGTCGAAACAATTCCTTTGCTTCTTAGCATTGGTTCATTTATGCACATCGTGGGAGGCATCTAAATTTTGAGGATGTCGCGGTTCATCCAGATTATTATATAATAAAAATATCATTTCATAACTCATAGTATACCTAAACCATGTCACATTCAATATATGAATTTATGAACTCAAAGAAAAGATATCATCACTCACCCGAGAAAGCTGAAAGCTAACTTATGAAAGTTACTCGAACCGATGCACTAGTATTCCTACTTTTTTAATAGAAAAAATATCAAAATCCAAATGATGCACTAGTATGATAAATAACTTGATTACACAACACTTCTTCATCGATAAAATGACTTTTATGCACTATTGAAGAAATTTGTCTTTCATGAACGTTCATCTTTGTTCATTATGCATAATTTGCCCGTGAAATTTGTTTCGATCAAAACCTATAGCTCCAACATGCCTTACATTATCATTTTCATATATATCCACAACTGGACAACTTCTCAATCGAAGTTCAAAATTCAAATTTGACATAATTTCATATTTGTAACCTAACTTTGGAAGTTACTCCAATTAGACGAATAATGGGCTTGAATCTTATGGCACCTTGCGAAACAAAGTTGATTCGGTCATCTTCTTTCTTTGTTTTCTTCTGAGAAAATGACACAAATTGTCACTAAACTTTGGCCAAATATGTAATATGGTCCATGAACTTTGGATTTATTCAATATGATCTATGAGTTTTAAGTCAATGTGCAAAGTGATCCCTAAACGTTTAATTTGTTCAATGTGATCCCTAAACTTTTTATTTATGTTCAGATTAGTTCATGAACTATATAAAAATATTTAATATGATCCTTAAACTTAAATCAATGGAAGGATAACGTTGAACATTATCATATAGTCCAAATACTAGTTTGAATATATATATATATATATATATATATCAATAGTTTAGGGACCATATTAAAAAATTAAAAGTTTGGGGATTGCATTGCATATTGAACTAAAATTTAGATATCACATTAATAAATTAAACATTAAGCCAAAGTTTAAATACTATTTATGTTGTTATTCCTTTTCTCATTTTCCCTTTTCATGGACAAGCTTTTCCTATTTTCCTTGGTTTGTCCGTTGGCTTCAATGGCTTCAACTCGCGTCATCTGTGAAGACAAATGAAGGTGGGTTGCCGGATTGGGCTTTGGGATTTCCATATAATATTTTGGTCCAATATATTGCACAGGTTCTAACTTTTGATGTCTGCTCTAAATAAGCATGTCTAATTCATCCACATCTATCAATTTGATCTAGTTGCCCATCTGCAACAGGTGCTTTCCCTTGGCCACCCCATGGAAAATGAAAGTCACTGCCCAATGTTGTTTTTTCCCTCCTGTCCTTGAAATAGTTTTTTTAATCGTGCAAGTGTTTCTTATTCCTTTCTTCTCTCGCCCAAACAACCCATTAACACATCATGAATTATCCCTTGTCCAACAATTTATTATGTTCTTTGTATTGAGCACTTAGGATTAGGATTAGCTTGTGTAAAAATGGGAGGCAAAAAAACACTCCTTATATTAGGGCCTTTCCCTTCAATACCACATGGGGTTAAATTTTCTGTATCTCCATCAATTTCTTTTGGTTTTTTGTGAATGCCTAGATGACTGGCCGAGATTCTCTATAAATTTTATAAAGAAAGTCATAATTGTATAGATTATAACTTAATTTTAGAATATTTCAATTTCGAAAAATTTAGTCCTTTTGATCAATTTTAGCTTGAAATCGTTAACATGGATATCAACAGTCTTATGTAAAATAGTCGGTGCTAATGTGGATAAATTTATAATTTTTAAATAATATTTCTAAAATTTTCAAATATATATATTTATTTTTATTGTGACCAGCGAGGGTAGCTAGGGCCTCGATTACGACCCTCACTGGTGGTTGAAGAGGGCTTGCGGGCCCTCTCTCTTAATAACCAACGAGGGCCATTGTCAGCCACAATAAAAAAAATACAAAATTGAGCAAAAAATATTTTTAAAATTGAAAAGAATTATTAATGTTGGCATCAACGGTCTATTAGCCATGTCCTGCTAGATGAAAGCATCCACATTAATAGTTTTCTATTAAAATTGGTCAAAATAATTAAATTAACAAATTATCAAAATACTATGACTAAATTGATATCTATACAATAAGATTAATTTTGTTTTCTTTTGAATTATCTCAAGATTATTTTGCATAGCCTTTTCTTTTCTATTCATTTTTCAATTTTTGATAACGATTGATGAATTGATGTTACTTCATTGCATCCCCCAATGCCGTTTGCTTCACATTCTAAAGCCTATATGTAGGTGGTTTCTCTGAGGTAGGTCGGTTGTCCTTCCTATGTGGACTCATAACTAGATTTTGTTTCATCCGTGTTCTCTTCATAGAGCTTTGTATAATCTACACTTTTCATAGATTCTATAGTACTATATTTTGTATAAGTCCAGTTCTTGTCCGTTAGAAAAGTCAATGTTCAAATTTGAATGTATCTATCTCGTACCTAAGTTCCAGGGGATTCTATCTTCTATAACTCTTCCTCGAAATTCATTACCAATAGGAAAAAACTTTCTTTATTTACATTTCCTCTTCCTTGAGCAATGGACAAAAGAAAAATACCGCCGAAATACAACATTTGAAACTGGGTTGCCCTTTTTATCATATTACATCTATGTTTGCCACTGAAAATATAAGGACTAAGACAAGACTTCCATGGAAGTCGATGGAATGATCGTTTCCATATGTTAGATAATTATTCTTGGAGCATCAAGTTGGCAATTCTCCTATAATGGCGAACACTTGTAGGTGGACTAATCTCAATGCAAGCTTGATTACAGGACTTCAACACTAGGAATCACTTGACTAGATCAGACTTTGAGTAATTCCTAATGACTAGATTCTTTTTTCCGTTTGCATAGGAAAATACACAAACTTTTACGTGGGGAGGCATTTTGTAAGTTACAATCATTATCTTAAAGCAGAAAAAGAATAAGCCATAATTCATGCTTGATATTTCATAGCAAAACCTTGCCATAACCCAACTTCAAGAAAAAAGTAGGAACAGTTGGAAACCCAAATGCCCTTTCTCTTAATGAGCCTTGGGATTCATAATCTCATAGAAGACAGCCCAGTCAACAACTTCTCCAAATCATAACAAGTCGTGCTCTCATCATATACATCATCGCTACTGGTCATTGTCGCGGCTGCCCTACTGCCATTCCTACTGCCACTATTGCTAGTGCTGAATGTTAATATTAAATCATAAACACTATGATTAATCAACATAAATAACCTATTAATCAGGAACAAATTGGATCCACTTATATGAATGTAAAGCACCAATTTTGTAGACATAGCGAAATTAAATGCATACATGTTTGAGCCATTACTTCACCCAAATAGAATAGATCAATCCGACTCCTAGTGTAATCGGTGATATATGGAATACAAGATTTTCCTCTCTGACCTATTTCTGTATAAAAATAGGTTATACTTATCCTTTTTATAGGCTAGAAAGGGTGTGACGCCCCGAACACCAATTTATAGATAAAACAAACTTAATTATTTTAATTAAGCTCAAGGGCTCGCCACAACCGGATTTATCACGCCCCGATCCGTTGGGCACATGACAAATTCCCACATGGCCATTAATTCATTTATCACTTGCGACAATATTATCCCAGGACCCATTGTCGACTTAATCATCAAGCGGAAGCAATTTCCATACAATAGTTGGTAGTTAATTAGGCAAACTAAGCAACATGTGACATAAAGATCTACTTCATGTATCATTTACATATCAACACAATCCACCATTATCAACATAACAAGCATCCATCGAACATAATCTCCAACAAGAAGTAACGTGATTACAACAAGACGCCAAAAGCACTTTTAATCATGAGTTGACTAAGATCGGGGGTTGGTTATCCCTAACTCCTCTAACCTAATATCCTCAACAAAAGGGAGCGAGAAGACATTCACTGTCAATTGCCCCTACTTCAGTGATCATCTCGATGGCACACCAAAATGAATCACGGGCTAACCATGGTACGATCCTGAAAATGTTAATAACCACGGGGTGAGATAACTCAATAAGTAGAAATTCTAAACCTCGCCTAGGAGGTGGCCTTGCAATCAACAAGCAAAGGTTTGAAAACCACATTTTAAGAGTTATCAGATCATTTCCAAAAACCTTGCCATTTCTTTGAAAATATCACATATCCAAGACTTCCAAAAATCACTCATGAATCCCAAAAATCAACATAGAATCCACACGTCATTGCATGCATTTATCTTTTATAATCTTTTGGCCCTCTCCGGCCACCGGTTCCATAATGATCCGGCCCTTTGGACCGTGGCCCAAGCATCGCCTAGCCCCATCTAGACGGCACCCTCCGACTCAAAAGCCGGGCATACCCCGCAGAGCGCGTCTCCCCCGAAGTCCATCTGACGAGGAGGCTATCATCCGAAACTCTTCCGGATTCATCATCATCGCCAACACGACCTCAGTCGAGTGGCGGGTCTTGTCTTATAGCATGCATCACACACAATCACCCATTCCCAAAAATCATTTCTTTCATTTTATCTTTGAGATTATAACCAGCACTTTTCTTTGCAAAAGAGATCATCCATTTTGAAAATCATTTCTTTCACCTTACTTTTGAAATTAAAGATATCATTTTGCAAAAGAAAGGAATTTTGACTCAACAAGTAAGATGCAACTTTAAGGTCAGAACAACAATCTTTTTAAACAAGACTGAGAAGACCAAAGCTCCATGATAATTTTAAAAGGTCAAATAAGCTGTAACTTCACCAAAGGATAGATTTTTGAACTCAAGAAATTGATTAGAAACCATAGCAAGAACAGAAACATTTTCTGTAAAGATTAGTAAGACCAAAGCGGGCAATAAATTTAGAAAACCACTTCACAAGTTAACTACGTAACGTCACGCCCTACCCGAGGATTAGAAAATCCACTTACTGATAGGTGTTACTCAAAAACACAGAGAAGAGTTGAAGAAACAGAAGCAGGAGCTAATCGGAGCAGGCGAACAGCAACCCGTCGTCCAACTCGGTATCTGTACGGACGACTTCCAGGGGACCTACAGCGGCGAATACTCAACGTTTTGGAGTGTGGTTGGTGGCGTTGGAAAGGAATGTACGTTACAAAGAGAATGACGCTGATTTCACTTGATTCGGAGGTCGTTTGGTCAGTCAACCAGGGCAAAACAGAAAGGTCGACGGTGCAGTATTTCGGTTCAGGAGTCTGTAGCTTCCAGAGTTGGTTTGGGAGGAACCAGAGCTCCGTTGGTGCTAAAATTTTGCAGGAAGGATGGTATGGAAGTATATAAGAAGGTGGTGGAGGGTTTGGGTGAAGAAAATGGCTGCTGGGGGGCGGTTAAAGGCAGAACAATGGCTGGGTTAGCAGAGCTACGAATTTTCAGAAGCAGGCAGAAGAGGTTTGTGTGTTCTTGGTTGTGGTGTGTGTCCAAATGAGGTGAGCTTCTCTCTATTTATAGGCAAGGAATATTGGGGCCCAAGGCTAGTGCTATCTCACATATTAATTGCCTAAGGTCTAATTTCATAAAGTAACTATAGGACCACTATTCACCATTAATGTCTTTGTCCTTTCTACATTATTTTACTTCATTCTTCCTCCCCCTCTTGCCTTGGACGAATTTCTCCCCTATTTCTTATTGTTTTTTTTGTCCATGTGATAATTAATTATCCTATCTATCCATCTAGGTACTAAGGCTATAGTATTATTTAAATGTTAGCGCATGTGCCTAATTTTATATCTTATATTAGCCCTTTAATTGCCTATCCTTCTAATAGCTTCATAGGATGACTTCATGCTATATCTAGGTGCATTATGTCATCAAGATTACATCATCCTATGATTAATAGCTCACATGGCTATATTGAACTCTCATGATGACACTATATTAGACTCTTAATTACCTATTCCTCTAATAGCCTTCTAGGATGACATAATCCTATAACTAGGTGCATTACATCACCCACATGACATCACCCTAAGCTTATTAGGCCACAAGCATAATTATAACATTAAGATAGCCTTATTAATGACTAAATAATTCTGTTTTTCTTCCCTTTTTGCCCTTGGATTACCACCAGCCACTCCCCCACATGTGATCTTCTTCTTCTAATAGATTATAGGTACTCTAATCTAGGCTTATGTCATCTTGAATCAACCTACACTTGTACTCCTTGAATTAATAATTCTCTAGGTCAAAACTACTCTAGATTTTCTTGTCTTTCTTTGACTTTAATAATTGTCAAGACGCCACCAAATCTCATTATTCTATTTTCCTTCTCTTTCTCTTTCTCTTTCTCTTTTTCTTTTCTTTTTCTTTATTTTTGCCCATTCAGCCTTCCCTTGGCTGAATGGCCCTTGGGTCATGCTTCTTGATCCCCCACTAATTCCTTAATTTGGGTTGAAGTTCATCTCTCTCAATTTAGTGCCCATGATTAATCTAATAATTTTGTGATTAAGAGTCGCCTTTCGATGACCTTAAAATAGCTTCCTTGAGAAGGTGGCAAACAGGGCAGCGCTTGCGAATCTCACGATCGTTGCTCGAGTCGATCCACGTTCGAGCCTCGTTGTTCCCTAGAGAATTCTCGGTTGTCATGTAATCGAGCAGAATGATCATCTTGGCCAGTCACAGGGTCGTGCCGACAGTTGAAGGGTCGATTCGGGTTAATTATTGCCACTTGGAATTACCCAAGGATTCAATGGGCTAATTATCCCACTTTGCTATTTAGGCCTTGACACCGTAATCATTTTATTAATCAGGGCCCTAAATCGAGGATGTTACAAAGGGGACCTAGCAAACCTTAACATGAGTGTGTCTACTAGCCCCTTCCCATTATGGGTTTTAGTTAAACACAATTGCCTACACTTTACTGCCTAACCAGGCCCGTTATTGATAGATGCCAAAATCCAATTCAATATGATCATTTGGGATTTATATACATATATAAATATCCATTAACCCAATTAATTTAATATAGGAAATTGATTAATTAATGTAAGCCCATATTTTAAAATATTTCCAAAATTCTCCCACTTGGGCTACATTAACTTATGTTTATTTTGATAATAATATTCCTTTGAAAATGACAATATCAGGTTAACAACTGCAAACTTGTTTTTCGTGGCCACAATTAAAATATATATATTCCTATAACGGCATCTCAAAACCAACCCAATCCAATATAACCTCAGTATAGGACTATGGCGATCAAGGTGTTAAAAAATATCGCAACACTTGACCTTCCATAATCACATATAATAAGTACTATATTTTTCATGGATCATGGGCCTAGAAGTGTAGTAAGAGATAGTGCAAGCATGTGATCAAAATGCACTATTCATTATCGGTCCTTAATGCAATTTGTCAACGACATGAAACTGCACAACTATGTTGTAATACAACATGAGATCTCACAATTAGTGACATCTGGCCGTCTTTAAACTAAAATTCGTTTAAAGATATTGTTTTATACTTCTATTTCTCAGTCGACAGGAGAAAGAATGAATCAACAATGATGATCATAAAAAACATTATCAATTTGCATATAATTATAATATGCATAAACAAAAATTATATATGTAACTCCTACTAACAAAATAAATCAAAAGACTCTAAAACACCCATATTCTTCACATGTTTTTACCAAAGTCTTTGACAGTATAATATTTGATCTCCATATGTTTGGACATGGTGTTGATCTTGTCATTCTTAGAATAAAACATAGTTGCAGTGTTGTCACAGTATATCACCATAGGTCTAGCAATATAGTCCACAATACACAATTCTGAAATCAAACTTCTGAGCCAAATTACTTGAGTTAAAGCATCATAGCAAGCCACAAACTCAGCATACATTGTACAATTCGTAGTCAAGGTTTGCTTTGTGCTCTTCCAAAAAATAGCACCTCCAACCATTATGAAAATATATCCAATAGTTGATTTTTTGTCATCCAAACAACCACCAAAATCAACATTTGAATATCCAATCACCTTTAGATATTCTACTTTTCTATACACAAGCATGAAGTCTTTTGTTTGTTGTAAATATCTCATGACTTTCTTAGCTGCAACCCAATGTTCATGACTTGGATTCAACAAATATCTCCCAAAAGTAATCATTGTAAAAGCAATATTAGGTCTTGTGCATACTTGTGCATACATGAGATTGTCGACTGCACTAGCATATGTAATAATCTTCATTGCTTCTTTTTCAACATCATTCTTGGGGCATTGTTTGATGCTCAATTTATCTCTTTTACAATAGGAGCTTCACCAACCTTGTAGGTTTGCATATTGAATTTTTTCAAAACACGATCCATATAACTTTTACAAGATAACCCTGGAACCTTCATAAATATATCCTAGTGAATCTTAATGCCAAGCACAAATGAGGCTTCCCCAAGATCTTTCATATCAAACTTTGTAATAGAAAACTCTTAGTGTCAATCAATAGATCAACATCCCTACTAGCACGTAAAATGTCATCTACATAAAGTGCTAAGAAAATGTATTTACTCCCACTTACTTTCATGTAGATGCATTGATCAAACTTATTTTATGCAAAGCCAAATGAACTCACAATTTAATCAAATTTTAAGTACCATTGGCGTGATGCTTGTTTGAGACCATAAATAGATCTCTAAGTCAAAATGAGCCACCACTGCCATAATTAAACAAAAAGAGTCTTTAGTAGATACTTGAGAAAAGGTGTCAGTATAATCAATACATTCTCTCTACGTGAACCCTTTTGCAACTAACCTTGCCTTCAATCTCTCTATGTTCCTTTTATTGTCTTTCTTGGTTTTGAATATCCATTTACAGCCAATCGGTTTATGCCCATCAGGTATATCAACAACTTTCCATACTTGATTATTTGACAATCGCTCCTAACTATTCATCTACTTGATCACTATTAAGAGTTTCTTTGAAGGTCACTAGATCAACTATCTGTTTAACATCAAAATTAGCTTTTCCAAGATAGATATGGTAGTCATTTAGAAAAGTTGGTCTTTTTTTGACATTGTGACCTTCGCCCAGGCATTTCCTAAGTTGAATCATTCAATTAAGGAATCTCATTTGTAATGGGATGATCTATTGCCATATTTCCAGAATCTGTTTGTTGATGAGCTCCTGCTTTGCAAGTGTCTTGTATAGAATCATCATTGAAGACAGGTAATGGAATAGTGAGCATTTGATTTTGTTCTTCCTTTTGAAAAGATTGAGAAGAACTCCTTTCAACAACATCTAATTCTAGGAACTTGGTGGTTTGAGACTCAACGATTCTAGTGCCACGAGTAGGACAATGGAATCTATACCCTTTAGAATGGCTTGGGTATCCAATAAAGTAACACCTGGTAGTATTGGACTCTGTCTTCTTCAAAGAAGGATCATAAAGTTTAACCTCTGCGGACTCCCCCAAACTCGAAAGTGGTTCAAGCTCGATTTCACCCACGTCCATAATTCAAAAGGTGTTTTTGGCACTGATTTACTAGGCACACAATTCAATATATAAGCTATTGTTTTAATTGCATCACCCCATAAGTATTCAAGCAAATTAGAACTACCTATCATACTTCGTTTCATCTCCATGAGTGTGCGGTTATGCGATTCAACTACACCATTATGTTCAAAACTTTTGGGCATTGTATACTAAGCGACAATACCACACTCCTACAAATATTTAGCAAACGATCCCATTTGTTGTCTAGCCTCAGTATGTCGCCTATAATACTTACAACCGTGATCAAATCTAACAATCTTGATAATTTTTTCCATTTGTTTTTCAACTTTAATTCAAAAAAATCTGAACATCTCAAGATCATTAGCCTTGTCTTTAATTAGAAAAATATTACAGTAACGAGAGAAATCATCAATGAAGGTGATGAAATACTTATTTCCACACAAAGTGGTGGAGTATGGGCCACTAATATTTGTATGATATATTTCTAGTATATTTTTACTGCAAGTCGCTTCTTTTTTCTTAGTTTTAGTCAATTTTCCTTTTACACAATCAATACAAGTCTCAACATCATTTGAGTCAAGAGGAGGAAAAATATCATCCTTGATGAATAGTTGCTTTACCCTTTCTTTGCAAATACGCCCCAATTGCTTATGCCATGACGGTGACAATTTTTCTTTGATCAAGGATCTCTTAGTGGCATTGCTCTCATTATCATGAGATGATGATAAGCAATATAATCCATCAAATAGAACATAATTCCCAATGATTTTGAAATCATAAGTCAAATTAAATTTTTTATTTGCAAAATAAAGACAATAGCTAGCTTTGTTAAGTGAAGAAAAAGATATCAAATTTCTCCTAAATCCAGGAACATAAAAGACATTGTTCAAACTAAGCAGAAAAATAGAATCTAAGTTCAAAGTAATTGTGCCTATCCACTCCACATCAACTCCGATATTGTTTCCAATTTTAAGCTTTGACTCCCTCATATTGGGATTCCTTTGATTGGTGAGTCCCTGTAAGGTATTAGTCACATGAACAGTAGTGCCGAAATCAAGCCACCAAGAATCCAAAGGAACATCAACCTGATTTGATTCAAAACAAACCAACAAATCACCTTGGTGATTTCTTTTCCTTTATTTTAGCCAAGTTTTGAATTTGTAGCAATTGGCTCTCTTGTGACCCCTTTTTTTATATTGGAAACACTTGAAATCATTATCTCCATATCTCCCATTATTCTCACTTGTCTTAAAATCTTGGCCTTTCTTAGGACCATGAGCATTTGACCATTTAGGATTCTATTTTCCTCTAGAAGAACCCATCTTGGAATTAGTAATCAAAAGGGCGGACTCATGCTTCTCATTTTTCAATTTCTCCTCCTCAGTCACACATTTGGTAATTAAGGCATTAATGCTTCAAGTCTTATTTTGAGCATTATAAGTAGTTATCTGGCTGAATTTAACTAGCATAATACTTAAGGCATGACACAATATAATCTTTAGCAAGATTAATTCTATGAGTCTTAAGTTTGGATTGAATTTGGACCATCTTCAATCTAAATTCTCTAACACCTTTAGCAGCAGCATCATACTTGATGTTTGTTAACTCATTCAGCAAATTTCCAATTTCTCCCACTGCCTTAAGAAATTGTTTTGCATTGTATTCTCTGGCAGACCACCAATGAGATGCTTAGCAATAGTTCTCTTCATAGCAATAAGGCTCAATCGATTGAATTTTTCTCATCTAGCATAATAGATCTTTTGATCAGCAAAACTTTGATTATCAAGCTTGATAGGTTCATCCTCATTTAAAGCAAAGTCCATATCCACAATCTCCAGGGCAAACTCTATGTCTTGCTTCCATCTTTTAAAAGTTCGATCTGGTTAACATTTCAATAGTGGCATTGTTGTTGTTAATAACAAAAGTAACTATTTATAACATATAATGCAATACGATCAATCATGGACAATTACAATATAAGTAAAATAATTAGCACATTACAAACTGCCCTTTGGCAGAATATATAATTTCCTATTATTTTCCATAACATCAAGTTTACAAAAAATAACAATAAGGAGAATTACATATAATTTTCAAGGATCCATCCTCTTTGGGCAAACAAAGCCTTTAAATCATACATCTCCATTATCATAACATAGAGGGGAATTACACGCAATTCTAAAATTTTATCTTCTTTGGGCAAATAAAAATCCAGAAGTATACATCCCTATCTATTAGAAAAAATTTATCTTCATGCAATTTTCAAATTAATATACATAATAACCACCTTTGGGTAGGTGATTGTATACACTAATTTTATCACTATGGAACTTCACTTTTATAAATAGTGTTCCAATTGATTAATCCCCAAAATTTATCAAATAGTATGAAGCACTTTACAACATGTGGTTCCTAAGATCCTATTGCATTTTCCAAAACAACAAAAATTTTTATTATTTTATTTATTTAATATTCAGCAATTTTCTTTGGCAAATAGGTTCGAGCTCAAGCCATAAACTTGGGCCACAGGATGCTCGACCTTTGCGAAAGCAGTCCACCTGTTATGGGTTATGTGACATCATGAATTTCAATACCTCTCAAAAATAATATTTTGCGGAACAGATTCAAGCATAACTTGAAGTAATGAGGATTTGAATGTGATTTGAGGTGAATGGGTGCAAATTGGTAGGTATAAGAGGCTACTGCATTTTAGCCTTCATACTTGGCTTGTTGGAGAAGATTGACAGGGGAAATTGCTATTGGATGAGAGTTGAAGACTTATGGGGCAAGTACTCAAGTGTTTGGATATTTTTGTTTGACTTTTTAAGGCTGCTTATTCCCCATATACTGCTGAATGTTAAATATTATAACTGGTTCTATTCAACTTATTCTGGATATTTCACTTCTTACACCTCCATTGTTCTAGCTGAGATACGTAACTCTCAAGCTAGCAACTCAAGAAGCGACTTACAAGGCTTTTTCAATATCATCTGAGCCTTTTTCGAAGTTGAAGTAAACTTGAGTTTTAGTCCTCTTCGCACTACCATCGTCGTGAACTTGTTGGTTTACTGATCGAATGAGTCAGCTTCCAAACCTTTCTTAGGTTGCGATTACACTTAGAGGGTTAGATGAGTATTAATCAGCTTGATGAGATGAGTGTTAGATAGAATTCATACAAGTGACAGTGGTTGAGTTCAGTTTAGTGGTTTTCTCTAGAATATGTTTGCTGGACTATTGTTGTTTGCTGATTTTGTGGATCGATATGTGATAAGATTATGAGGTTAGTTCCTTCATTAAAAGTGTTTTCTACATTTTCAACTTTGACATATATTTTACTCAAGATTTTATGGTTTAAAAGAGAATTATGTCAACTTTGTTTTGAACAAAACAAAACCTCTGTTTTGCTGGAACTTGTGACCTTTTGATGATCTTTGGATTTTTATCAACTCTTGGAGTTCAAATTTCGAAAGATTTCCTTGAAAAAGCTTGTTTGTTACATCCTTTAGTGTAGTATAGTTAAATTTCAGATCAAACATATAAATTTTGGATTTCGAACCAAGCTGATTTTGGAGAACGTGATTTCTGAAAACAGACGCAGTTTTTGTAATAGCTTGAGTGATTTACTGCTCTCTTTCTAGAAGGATTTGTAGCAAGGTGTCTTGATAAAAAATGTTGATTTATATGTCGTTTATGATATATTCAAATTTGAGGATTTTACGAACTGGTTTGATTATGTTTCTAGATTTAGACACGGAGACGCGCAAGTGACTTGGTTTTGCCAGTTATGGTGATTTTACATTTAGTTGAATTGGCATGGTATGGGATGTGTGCAACAAGGCCGAATGATTGACCTCCTTAATATTGGCTGGATGGAGTGTGATTGTGTGATGACTGGTGTATGTTGTGGTAAGAATGGCATATGGACTCGGGAGAGGGATGGCGATATGTAACGCCTCTGCCCCTACATTACATTTTGGCTTGGAAGAGGGACAGCGATATGTAATGCCTCTATCCTCGCAGCTCGAGAGAGGGACGACGATATGTAATGCCTCTGCCCTTGCATTGTGTGTTGTGACAAGGACCTGAGATGAAAACTTTTCACGGGTCGAGAAACATTTAAACATCTGAATGATGGATTGAACTGTTGATATGTTGAGCCTTATTACGGGACAGAATCGTGTGACATAGTTTGGGACATGTCATAATGATTTGGCGGTATAATCGAGATCATTGTGAGTTTATGATGATTGATGTGAAGTGGTTTAGTGGTTACAAATGAGTGTTGTATGCTTATATACATGAACTGTGGAGTTTGGACGTTTCTAGATGTTATATCATCTCTAGATGGTACGTGGTCTCAGATGTTATAGAGTCTCAAACACCAGATAGTCTGACAGTTTCCAGATCTTGATTTGTTTGTTGTGAATAAGTTACCCTCGGGTAGATTTCTTTCTAATTGGGGCTTGAAGAGTTGACTCGATGAACTTTTTTTCAGGTACCTAGATGGAGGCACAACACGTGCGTTGTGGAGTTCCATAGGCGATGGTTTTGAGCATGCCTTTTTGGTGGACCCAATGCTCGTGGCTGTAGATCCCAGTGTTATATAAACCTTTTTTTGTTTAGTCTCTTGCATTTGAACTTGTGATTGTTTTATGAGATGTGCTTTGTGTAATATGATTGTCCTGCTTTTTTTATCCCAAGTTTGTTGTTGTCTAGAGATTGTTCGTTATGCTTCTGCATGTGTATAGAAGTTTGGGTCGGCGATGCTACTTGGGAACGTTACATTTTTAGTCGACCATCATGGGATGTGCGTGAGCTTGAGGTTCGAGGCATGACATCGCCGCTCAAAGTGATATCAAAGCATGGTTAGTGTCTGGAGTGATAAGGTGCAATCAGTCTTGGGATAGTTAGTAGGAAAGGCCTTTTTAATTATGCTGATGCATGTGATTGATATCTGATTGGTAGATTTTTTGGTATTGATCAGTCAGTTTCCTAATTCCAATTGGAAACATGTTTCTTTAAAGGTTCTGTAGAATGATTGATCAAAAGCAAAGGACTCCTAGAAAGAATTCAATAGAGTCTATTACTAAGGGCTGAACGCCGACAAAGTTTGGTACCCGAGGAAGACCGCTGGTTCAGGTCAGTACTAGTAGGATAGAACCACCGTCGATTGATGCTAGTGTAGCTGCGACTGGTGATCCTAGAATCGATGGGATCATGCATGTGCTCGAGACTTTGGGAAATTTGATGGGGCAGTAAGTCCAAAATCAAGTTGCCGCCGCTGCTGCCGCAATTGCTGAAATTCCACCTGGGAATGTGATGGCTGAACGAGTGATGCACAAGCTTATTGAGTAGTTTTGAAGTTGAAGCCACCAAGGTTCACAGAGCAAGGGATCCCGAGGCTGCAACCCTTTAGATGTAGGAATTGGATAAAGCTTTTGCACTATTGAAGTGCTCAGGGGAAGAGAAAGTGGTCCTTGCAATCTATCAATTGTAGGGTAATGCAAGTACTTGGTGGAGGGCCACCAAAGGAAGAGTATTCCCTGAGGGTGTGGTTCTAGATTGGAATGGCTTTGTGGAAGTGTTTAATGGCAAGTATTTTTCTAAATCTACTAGGGAACATAAGTTTTTCTGAATCTACCAAGGAACAGAAGATGTCAGAATTTCAAAGTCTTCGTCAAGGTGTAATGTCGGTTGACCAGTACGAAGCAAAGTTTTTAGAGCTATCCCAGTATGCGCCAAGACTGATCGAAGATCCATTAGATCGAGCAAGGAGATTTCGAAATGGACTTAGACCAGAATTGAAAGATCCATTGGTGCCATTCAATCTAAAGGATTATAATGACTTATATGAACGAGCATAACTAATAAAGAGGAGCCTAAACGAACGAGTCGTAGCATCTGGATAATAGTTTGAGTCGAACAAGGATAAAAATCGGCTTCGGAAGAAGCCGATGACTAAAGGAAGGTATCATATTTCACCCAATAGAAAGGATGGGATTGGAAAGTTAATGTCCAATCCAAACGGCGTGTGTTATTCTTGTGGGAGGAGACATGGTTTAGTTCAATGTCATATTAAGATGGGAGCTTGTTTTAAATGTGATAAGCACAGTCACCAAATTAAGAATTGTCCACATTGGCAGAAGGGACCATAACTGGCACCGCTGTCGCCTATGGGTCAGAACAGAGGATATGTATCCCAGAGAGGCTTGAACTGACCTCCAGCACAAGGAAGGGTGTATGTTGTCACTCGACAAGAGGCTGAGGACTCGCCAGACATGATCAAAGGTATGGTTTCATTGAATGACCATGTTGCTTATACTTTATTTGACCCTGGAGCTACTCATTTTTTTTATTGTCGAGTAGTATGTTAAGTTGGTAGGGTTGAATCCTAAACATTGGGTTCAGTGATTAGTATATCTACCCCATTAGAGAATGAGGTGTTGTTTGCAATAGGCAGTTCTGATTGCAAGTTAATTGTTGCTGAGCGAGAGGGAAAGATAGATTTGATAGTCCTACCCATGTATGATTTTGATGTAATAATTGGCATGGACTGGCTCACCAAATATCAAGCTTCTATGGACTGTTATCGTAAAGCTATCCAGTTTAACTTGCCAATTTGTGAAAGTTTTGAGTTCATTGGAAGTCGAGGAGGACCACCAATTACTTTAATATTGTCGCTCAAGGCAACCCGTTTGTTAGACGGGGGTTGTCAAGGTTACTTGGCAATTGTTGTGGATACGACAGTTAAGGAGCTGAAGATGGAACACATTGCAGTAATACAAGAGTTTGCTGATATGTTTCCAAAGGAATTATTTGGTCTACCACCAAAAAAGGAGATTGAATTTCTGATTGAATTGGCCCTTGGGACAGAGCCAATTTCTAAGGCTCCTTACCGTATGGCGTTGTCAGAGCTAAAGGAACTGAAGGTGCAGATGCAAGAGTTGTTGGACAAGGGATTCATATGCCCTAGTGCATCACCTTAGGGAGCACTGGTCTTGTTTGTGAAGAAGAAAGATGGTCCATTGCGTCTTTGCATCGACTATAGGCAACTCAATCAAGTAACGTTCAAGAACAAGTATTCGTTACTGAGGATCGATGACTTGTTTGATTAGTTGCAAGTAGCGTCAATTTTTTTTTTTAAATCGACCTAAGGACAGGGTATCATCAGTTAAGAATCAGAAAGGAAGACATACCAAAGACGACGTTTCGTATGCGTTACAGTCATTATGAATTTACCGTGATGCCATTTGCTTTAACCAATGGCCCAGCTGCTTTCATGGATTTGATGAACTATGTATTCAAGGAGTATTTGTATTAGTTTGTGATAGTGTTCATTGATGACATCATAGTGTACTCGAGAAGTTTAAAAGAGTACGAAAGACATTTGAGGATAGTTCTTCAGACTTTGAGAAAGCATGGATTGTATGCCAAGTTCAGCAAGTGCGAGTTTTGGTTAACTCGTGTAACTTTCTTAGGTCATGTGATTTCAAGTTAAGGGATTTCCATGGACCCAACTAAATTTCAAGTCATGATCAATTGGCCAAGACCATTGACAGTAATAGAGATTAGAAGCTTTTTGGGATTTGCAAGTTATTATAGACGATTCATTGAAGGATTTTCATCAATAACCATTCCATTAACTCGATTGTTGAAGAAGGAAGAGAAATTTGTATGGACGGATAAATACAAGAGTAGTTTCCAAGACCCTTAGCAAAAGCTGACTACTGCACCAGTTTTGATAATTCCGTCTAGACCTGGAGGATATGAGATCTGCAGTGATGTGTCTTTTAGGGGACTAAGTTGTGTGTTAATGCAACATGACAAAGTTGTTGCATATGCATCTCGTCAGCTGAGACATCATGAGTTGAACTACTTGAAGCATGACTTAGAACTTGCAACAATTATATTTGCTCTGAAGATTTGGAGACACTATTTATGCGGAGAAAAGTTCGAGATCTTTATAGACCATCAAACTCTTAAGTATTTATTCTCTCAGAAAGAGTTGAATATGAGACATCAACGTTTGATAGAACTTCTTAAGGACTATGATTGTGACATTCTATATCACCCTGGAAAAGCTAACAAGGTAGCATATGTGTTGAGTAGAAAGTCATATATTGCACATATGATGATACAAAAATGGATTTTACTTGAAGGAACTCAAGATTCTGTTTTCAAATGTAGGCACCTTTCAAGCCTTATGACGCCCTTCATAATTGAACCAAAAGTGCAGATGAGGATTAACACATTGCAGTTGATAGATCTTGAAATCCAAAAGATTCTACAAGAAGATGTAGAAAAGAGAAAGGGTGACTTTCATATTTCTGAAGATGGAACATTGAAGCTTCGTGGACGATTGTGTGTACCTGACGATGTAGAGCTTAAAGAGGAGATTTTGTCAGAAGCTCATCGTAGCAATTACAACATTCATCTAGGGTGTCACGCCCCACCTCTAGGCACACAACAATCCCCATCTTACCATTAGTGTCCACTCACAAGCATGTAACTCCCATACAAGAATTTTCTTTCCTTCATATCACATCACAACATGACAACTATAAAGCGAGCAATCTAACTAACACCAAGTCCTCAACCATAAAAACGTCATCTTCATAAAAATATTAACATAATCCCTAAATTACAAAATCCGACCTAGAAGAATTCAAAAGCCTAAGGGTATCGCATCCCGCGAGCTGTACAGTCAGAAGTAATAGGAAGGGAAAAGGAAATACTATCCTATGGGGTAGGGAGCTGCTCTAAGAAGTCGGCTCGGGCCCAATGGGGTGGCGGATCGAAGACGGTCCCATCCTTTGAGTCGTCTACTCCATCTGGGTCTTCGTGTCTAGACTCGTATCCTCCCCAAGGTACACTACACTGCTCTGAGTAGTAGTTCATCTCACCTCCTGGGGTACCCATGTACTTTACCGTATGCTGATGGGGTACCCAAACCCGTTTCTTGAAATTCCAGATCCACTCTGTCTATTCCTGCATCTCTATAATCAGACCGCTCTTCCAAACCTCCATATCTATGACACACCCTCCATCAACAGGATGCTTAGGGACCATCCCTATCTCCTCCAAGTCTTCTGCTTCCTCATCTGAGCTAAAAGGAGCCTCCGGCTCCGAGTCCTCCTCCTCCAGTGGTTCCTCCTCCTGCAGGTCCTCCTCCTCTATAAGGTCCTCCAAGTCTAATGGCACCTCCTCTGGGTCCATAGTCAGATCCTAGGATGGTTAGGGTGGTGAGGTGAGACACTAGGTATCTTAGTGAAAGTACCATAACCCAAAACTAGGATCAAGTACCACCTAGGGTCCTTAATCGTGTCTCACCGATCAGGTACCCCTATTAGGCTTAGATGTAGCTACTAAGCTCATACTAAAGGTCGAATCAAGTCTAACCATCTCTCAATTCCTAACCAAATATGTAACGTCTAGCTCCTATCTAGACTTCAAACACCTCTGAAACTAGACTAGGAAACAACAGGACCACTGTCAGGATTTAACGCTAAGCCTAATTTGACTATTGAACTAAGTAAGAATTCTACCTATCTCAACAGTTGAAAGCAAGCTTGGCATATTAATGAATTGCGTAATTGAATAATTGAAATGCATAATTGAATAACAAATTCATGATTGAATGCATAAGGCTGTCCACAACCAGCCTAAGACCCTAATCAATCTCTCATCGGTCCTCTAGTTCATCTCCCAAAGGTCGACTACACAAGCCCTTCAAATATCACTTTTGCATCGCCTGAAGTAAGTCGTGCTTCGCTTTAACGACTGATCCTGATTTCTCAATCGTCCAATTGTCGAGTCACCCACGAAATTTCAAATTCTCAATTGCACCACTTAATCGTGCAATTTCCCTAATCACCTAGGCTAATCGATTGACTAATTTTCACTTAATTCCAAATAAATCAACTAATTTCCACCTAATTTCTACTAAAGTAGTAAAAGTGCCTAATTAAGCGTTAGAGTCCACTCATAGTGACGGGCATGGAAAAACGGCATCGGCGGCAAATTTTTTGGCGAGCCTTTAGCGACGGTGAGCTCTTTCGGCAAGACTCGAGTAGACTCGATTCAGGCACTCAAGTCACGAGTCAAGTCAACGGGAGTTCTTGGGTTTCGGTGTTGTTCTGCGTCCTTCAGCCAAACCGAAGCTTGAGGCTGATCGAAAATGGAAGCTGGCTCGACAGCGAATCAAACGGTCGTGGTGGCAAGGGCTAAGGTGGTTGGAGCTATGAGGAATCTGGCCGTGAAGTCGACGGCTGGGAGCTAGGGTTTCCAGAAAGAGGGGTTATGGTTTTCGAGCTTCAATCAGTGGATTTTGGACCAAATCGATTGAAGTGAAGCAGTTCAACTCACTCACGAGGTGATTGCGAGTCCAACAACACCAACAGTGAGGAGTGGCGAGGAGTGGCGATGGTGGCGGTGGTGAGCTAGGGCTCGGGCGAGCTCGGGTTAGAGCTTGTCTCCATCCAAGCCAAACCCACGCGATTCTAAGCCGAATCGACCCAAAGAAGAGTCAAATCTAAGGTTTAGGGGCCCCTAGGGATTGACTAGAAGCATCGGTTTGAGCCCTAGTGTCGAGATCGCGAGAACTTACTAGTTGAAGATGAAGGGTTTTTTTTGGGAAAACCAAGAAAAACAAATTTTGGGGCTGCTTTTCGAGGGCCGCCGCCGGCTGCTTAGGTGTAATCGAGGGCGGCGGTTGGTGGCGGTTGATAGAGGGCGTTGAAGGCTACTCAATGGCACCGATGATGAGGGAATTAGAGGTCTGAGCTGAGAGTTATGAGGGTCGAAAGTAGGCAGGGGAGCTCGGTCTAGTTGCAAGGGAGTAGTTGGGGCTAGAGGTGATTTTTTGTCGATGGCGCAACGTGGCGACTCCTCGAAGGTGGTAAGGTACACCAGTCACGTCTTAAGGACATGGGGTGGGTGGCGGCAACGGTTGGCCAGCCGTTTGGCCGAAACGTAGCCTCGTGGTGGTGTGCACACCACCTGCTCGGCAGAAGGCCACGGAGGGAGAGAGAAAGAGAGAGAGAGAGAGAGGGGGAGAGAGACTCGCATGGGTACGCGGCACGTGCCAGCAGTCCACGGGGGAGGAAGACCGATCCGATCTAGTTGGACCATCCATTTCACGTGGTTTGACCGGTTGATTCGCTAGTCGGTTTGGATTCAATTAAATAATAATAAAATAATACAATAATAATAAAATTATAAAATTATAAAATTTAGGAAAATAACTAAAAATTCAGAAAAGCTTCCTAATGCCAGAATTAAGCATTTTTGGGCCCCAAACATGATTTATAAATTTTTGAGAGTCCAAAATAACTTTCGTAAAAAATCTTGAACCGAAAGAAAATTGTAGAAATTTCTAGAAAAATTCCTGAGGCCTTTAAATTGCGAGCGCAATCCATCCAATCATAGGATAGATTCCCGAGAAGTCCGAAACACGGCTGTTACACATGGAGTACAAAGATGTACTAGAATCTATGCCAACACTATTGGTGGACTAGTATGAAGGCGGATATCGCAAAGCATGACGCCAAGTGTTTCACATGCTAGCAAGTGAAATCACAACATTGTAAGTCAGGACGACTGTTACAACCTCTCAAGATTTCTAAGTGGAAATGGGAACATATCACAATGGATTTTGTGATGGGCTTACCAAGAAGTCAGCAAGGTAATGATTTTATATGGGTTGTGATTGACAGACTAACAAAGTCTGCTCACTTCATTGCTGTGTGAAAGGAAAGCATTGGATGAGTATGATGAGTTGTATGTGCGCCAAATAGTGCGTTTACATGGAGTACTAGTGACCATTATGTCTAATCGAGATCCAAAGTTCACAGCAACATTTTGGAAAAGTTTACAAACTACCTAGGAACAAAGCTGTAGTATAACACAACTTATCATCCTCAAACCGATGGACAATCTGAGAGGACAATTCAAACTCTTGAGAATATGCTAAGAGCATATGTTTTGGACTTCAAAGGAAGCTGGGAGGAACAATTTCATCTAGTTGAGTTTGCCTACAACAACAGCTATCAACAAAGTATTTAGCTGGCACCATTTGAGGCGTTGCATGGCAGAACATGTAGAACTCTAATTTGTTAGGATGAAGTCGGAGAGAGAAAGATTACAGGCCCGGAGTTAGTTCAACAATCAATGGATGCCATTGCCATCATACCCGAAAGACTAAAGATTGCCCAAAGTCGCCAAAAGAGTTATGCTGATAAGCGTCGGAGAACATTGGAATTCCGAGTTGGTGAGCATGTCTTTCTGAAGGTGTCACCAATGAGGAGTACTTCATGCTTTGGCAAGAAAGGAAAGTTAAGTCCGACGTGTGTTGGTCCATTTGATATTCTAGAAAGAATAAAGAATTTAACATATCGTTTGGCATTGCCACCAAGACTAGCACAAGTACATGATGTCTTTCATGTGTCTATGTTGAGAAAGTATAAACATGACTCGACTCATGTGCTAAATTTTGAGGAATTAGATGTGGATGACAAAGTGTCCTATGTGGAGAGACCAGTTCAGATCAGGGATCGAAAGGAGCAAGTGTTGCGTACCAAGACAATCTCTTTGGTCAAAGTAGTTTGGCAACACCACGAGACAGAAAGAGCTACTTGGGAAAGTGAAAAATCAATGAGACAACGATACACCCACCTATTTGAAGAAGGAGTGCAATGGTTTGAATTTCGAGGGCGAAATTTTTATAAAGCAGAAGAGTTGTGACATCTTGAATTTCAACACCTCTCAAAGATAATAATTTGTGGAACGGATTCAAACATAACTTGAGTTAATGAGGATTTGAATGTGACTTGAGGTGAATGGGTGCAAATTCATAGGTATGAGGGGTTGCTGCATTTTAGCCTTCATACTTGGCTTGTTGGAGAAGATTGAGAGGGGAAATTGCTATTGGATGAGAGTTGAAGACTTATGGGGAAGTACTCAAGTGTTTGGATATTTTAGCTTGACTTTTCAAGGCTGCTTGTTCCTCATATACAGCTGAACGTTGGATATCACAATTGGTTCTACTTCAGCTTATTCTCGATATTTTCACTTCTTACACCTCCATTGTTCTAGCTGAGATATGTAGCTCTCAAGCCTGCAATTCAAGAAGCGACTTACAAGACTTTTTTAGCATCATCTGAGCCTCTTTTGAAGTTGAAGTAAACTCGTGTTTTAGTCGTCTTCACGCCACCGTTGTTGTGAACTTTTTGGTTTATTGATTGGGTGAGTCAACTTCCAAACCTTTCTTAGGTTGCGATTACACTTAGAGGGTTAGATGAGTATTAATTAGCTTGATGAGATGAGTGTTAGATTGGATTAGCACAAGTGACAATGGTTGAGTTCAGTTTAGTGGTTTTCTCTGGAATATGTTTGTTGGACTATTGTTGTTTCATGATTTTGTGGATCGAGATGTGATGAGATTATGAGATTAGTTTCTTCGTGAAAAATGTTTTATACATTTTCAGCTTTGACATATATTTTGCCCAAGATTTTATGGATTTAAAAGAGAATTATGTCAACTTCATTTTGAACAAAAGAAAACCTTTGTTTTTGCTGGAACTTGTGTCTTTTGATGTTCTATGGATTTTTATCAACTCTTGGAGTTTGAATTTTGAAAGAGGTTCTTGACAAAAGTTGTTTGTTAAATATTTTAGTGTAACAGTCAAATTTCATATCAAACGGATGAGTTTCAAATTTCAAACCAAACTGATTTTGGAGAACGTGGTTTTAAAAAATAGACTCAGTTTTTGTAACAGTTTAAGCGATTTACTGTTCTCTTTACAGAAGGATATGGAGCAAGGTGTCTTCATGAAAAATGTTGGTTTATATGTTTTTTATGACATATTCAAATTTGAGGATTTTACTAATTCATTTGGTTATGTTTCCGGATTTAGATGTGGAGACACGCATGTGACTTGGTTTTGCCAGTTAGGGTGATTTTACATTTAGTTGAGTGGGCACGGTATGGGACATGTGCAGCAAAGCCAGGTGATTGACCTCCTTAATATTGGCTGGATGGAGAATGGTTGTGTGATGACCGGTGTATGTTGTAGTGAGAATGGCATATGGACTCGGGAGAGGGACGGTGATACGTAACGCCTCTACCCTTGTTTTACATATGGACTCGGGAAAGGGATGGCAATACGTAACGCCTCTGCCCCTGCATTGCATACTAACTTGGGAAAGGGACGGCGATACGTAACGTCTCTACCCTTGCAGTACATTTTGGCTTGGAAGAGGGACGGCGATACGTAATGCCTCTATCCTTGCAGCTTGGGAGAGGGATGACGATACGTAATGCCTCTACCCTTGCATTGCATCGTGTGTTATGACAAGGACCTGAGGCGAGAACTTTTTACGGGTCGAGAAACATCTGAATGATGGATTGAACTGTTGATAAGTTGAGCCTTATTATGGAACGGAATTGTGTGATATGGTATGGGACATGTCATAATGATTTGGCCTTATAATCGAGACCTTTGTGAATTTATGATGATTGATGTGAAGTGGTTCAGTGGTTACAGATGTGTGTTGTATGCTTATGCACATGAACTGTGGGGTTTGAACGTTTCCAGACGTTATATCGTCTCCATACGGTACGTGGTCTCAGACCTTACACCATTTCCAGATGTTGCATCATCTCAGACTTTATAGAGTCTTAGATGCCAGATAGTCTGACAGTCTCTAGACCTTGATTTGTTTGTTGTAAATAAGTTACCATTGGGTGGATTTCTTTCTAATTGGGGTTTGGAGAGTTGACTCGGTGAATTTTTTTTTAGGTACCTAGATGGAGGTACAACACGTGCGTTGTGGGGTTCCGCAGGCGATGGTTTTGAGCATGCCTTTTTGGTGGACCCAGTGCTCGTGGCTATAAATGCTGGAGTTATATAAATCATTTTTGGTTTAGTCTCTTGTATTTGAACTTGGGATTGTTTTATGAGATATGATTTGTATAATATGACTGTCCTGCTTTTCTTATCCCAAGTTTGTTATTACCCGGAGATTGTTTATTACGCTTCCGCATGTGCATAGAAGTTTGGGTTGGCGACGCTACCTGGGAATGTTGCATTTTTAGTCAACCATCTTGGGATGTGCGCGAGCTCGAGGTTCGGGGCGTGACAGGTTACACCCAGAACCAGCCAGCCCAAAGCTGGGCTTTTCATCAAGCTTTGTCGAGCTTATGGCGCAAAAGTTTACACCTCTTGCACTAAGATGTGTGGGAGACATCAAAATTCTTGATTTCTGTCTATCGTCTAACTTGCTTAAGCATTTGAAAATCACCTTGATGCAACCAAAAACATTCTAAAACGCATATATAACAATGCTCATATAACAATTTCTAATATACATTAATCAATTGAAAATAATTCGAAAATTCTAGAACTTGTTCATAGTATAAACCCTAGAATTTCAAACTCGCAATTATCATTCAATTCTCAACCAAATCATGCAAGCCATATATGGATGGAAAGATCTCGACACGTAGAACAAAAGCCCTAAGGTTTTAGAATCAATTGATTGAAAAATTCACAAGAAAGAAGAAGAAGAATATTATGTTTAAAAAAATATTTCAGGTTTCACAATTATATATGACTTGCTCTAATACCACATGTTGATATTAAATAAAAAACACTATGATTAATCAACATAAACAACCTATTAATCAAGAACAAATCGGATCCACTTATATTAATGTAAAATACCATTTTTGTATACATGACGAAATTAGATACATACCTATTTGAGCCATTGCTTCACCCAAATAGAATAGATCAATATGACTTCAAGTGTAATAGCTGAGTCTTTCTCTTTATGACATATTTCTATATAACACCTTTTAATAGGATAAAGCAACAAACATGTTATACCTATTATTCTTATTGACTAAAGAGGGACCTACGAAACTCTAACACGAGTGTGTCTATTGGGCCATTCTATTAAAGGTTTTAGTCCAATACAATTGCCTACACTTTGCTGCCTAACTAGGCCTCTCATTAATAGATGCCAAAACTCAATTCAATACGATCACTCGAGATTTATATTTATATTGAAATATCCATAACCCAATTAATTTAAAATATGAAATTGATTAATTAATATAAGTCATACTTTAAAATATTTCCAACACTGAACACCTCATCGCTGCGGCCCATCAAGGTGCCTCCAAGTGGAGCCTCGTCATCGTCGTTGTTGTTGCCGTTGCCGTTGTGCGAGAACGCATTAACATGGTCTATCGCCCCCAGCTCAGCGCTCACTTGTAGCTGCAGTGCGAACTCGAGGCCCCACACCACGTCATTCATGGATGGCCGCTTGGTTCCCTCGTCCTGCAAGCAGCTCATGGCGATCTCGCAGAACATATTGAGACACTCGGGGGCGATCTCCCCCTTCAGGTGCGGGTCCACGATCTCGTCGATTGTCCCGCTCTTACAGCAGCTCTGGGCCCAGGCGGCCAGGCTGATCTGCTTCTTCTGGGCCGTCCGGTTCACGGCGGGCCTCGCACACAGCACCTCGAACAGCACCACCCCGAAGGAGTACACGTCGGACTTGTCAGTCAACTGCTGGCGCATGTAGTATTCCGGGTCCAGGTAGCCGAAGGTGCCCTTCACAACCGTGCTGACGTGGGCCTTTGACACAGACGTGGGCCCAACCTTCGAGATCCCGAAATCGGACACCTTGGCGACCCACTTCTCATCGAGCAGGATGTTGGTGGTCTTCATGTCGCGGTGTATGATTGTGTGCTTGGCACCGGTGTGGAGGTAGTGCAGCCCACGCGCGGCGCCCATGCAGATCTGGAGACGCTGCTTCCAGGGGAGGGAGGGATTGTCGGTGTTGTAGAGATGGTCACGGAGGGTCCCGCGCGCCATGTAGTCGTAGACCAGGATCATCTCTCCCGCGTCGTTGCAGAACCCGATCAGGGAGACCAGGTGGAGGTGCCGGAGCTGCGAGAGCATCTCGATCTCGGTCATGAACTCGTGGAGGCCCTGTTGCGACCCCGGGGTCAGCCGCTTGACCGCCACCTGGGTGGCACGCCCGTCGACATAGCCCTTGTACACGTCGCCAAACCCGCCCACACCGATAATAAACACCTCGTCGAAGTTATTCGTGGCCGCTCTGATCTCAGCCAGCGAGAAGTGGCGGCACAGATCCGACGGCAGGGACGACCCCTGGGTTTTTGTTGACTTGGTCGTCGCGTAGAAGACCGAGCACCACCATGAGGTGCCGTCGCTCGAGGTCGAATCCTTCGCTCTGTTTCGTCGCCGGTGAAGGAAGAAAGCCAGGAGAGAGAGCACGGTGAAGCCTGAAGCTACGCCAGCAACAATGGCCATCTTTGCTGTTTTGCTGAGGTTCGACGATTCTTTGCTCGGCGGTGGAAGCTCTGTATGATTATCCGGGATTGGATATGGGTTCAACCCGGCAAGATTCCCGTGTGGATTGTTGATCTTGAATATCTCGAGGCCGTTCAAGATGGCATCAGAGTAAAGGGTGTAACCATCTGGGAGCGCGCCCACCGCGACCGAGAGGTTGCTTCTTTTCTTTTGGTCGTCATACACGTATGCTGCATAATCTCTATAGATGGGCACGCTCTTCCCGCTCCATGTAATGATGTCCGCATGATCCTCGACCAGTTGTGAATCTATGAAAATCTCGAAAGCCCTGTCTGTGGGGTTATTTATCTCTATCTGGAATTCACAGAAGTGTAACCGGACCAAGTAGTAGAAGTTTGTATCCACCTCGACAGACCACGTGAGGTTGTAGCTCAGATTGATTCTCTTGTCCGTTCCCATAGTCCTTGCTGTTCTATACACGCTATCTGGAGCCGTGTAATTTGGCGCTTCGTCTTTGTAATTGAATTGGATATTTGTGTTAACGGGTACAACTCCCGTGTTCGAAGAAGTTACATAGTCGTCATCTGGTTCCCAGGTCCTGCACATTCCCGTGTCACCGTCTGGGCCAATAAACTGTCCTCCGACGTTCAAGCGCTTCACCGCTTCGAGCGCATTAGAGGTTCCGAAGGTGTATGGTGCCTTCTGACCTGCCAACTTGATTCTCTCGTTTGAGTCGACGACCGTGTTGTAGTAGAGACTTTCGGGCATGGAAACGACTTCGATTCCATTCACGAAAGCATACGCGTCTGAATTACCAGGGGTTGGAGCGAACCTTATGTTCAGTATCTGGTCCTCTCCCACAGTTAAGCAAAACTCTTTAGAGAAGGTCGGTGAGCGGGTAATTAGATCAGCAAAGAGGGAAGCGCTGAAGTTGCGGAGCAGCGTGTAGCCAGCGGCCTCGACCGAGAAGAAAGAGTCGGTGCGGCGGAAGCCGAGGTAATCGGAAGGGAAGAAGTGGAGGCGAACGAATTTGGGCCCCGCGGTGACGCGGAAGGTGTAGGCGAACTCGGAGCGGGAGAGGCGAGCGGTGGGGAATGGGGCGGAGTCGGTCATGAAGGAAGATGAACTGTTTGCCCTTAAAATGACAGAGGAATTAGTTTTATCAATTGGAGAGTAGTCCGAACCGTGGTTGGCGTCTCCGATCCAAGTCCGGCTTTTTACAGTGGAGTTGCTGGAGGAGCCGCAGTCGACGGTGATATCATCGGTCGGCCAGTATGCATCGACGTTGTCACTGGTGGCCCAGACCGTGAGTGCTTTGAGCGATACGGAGATGAAGAGGAATAAGAGAAGGGGGGGTCTCATCTTCTTCATCTCGCCGCTTGATGGCAGATAGAGTAACAGCAGTTGAAGTTCACAAGGAGTGCGGAATCTTGGAGATGAACCAGTTTTAATCACGGGGGAACGGAAGAGAAGACCAGCACTAGTGGCAAGATTAGGGGAAGAACAAAGTCGTCGCTAAGGTACATGTATGGACATCAAATGGGTGAGTCAGGTTAGGTAAAAAATGATTCAACCCATATTGATCCATTTTAACAATCTATATCTAACATGACATGTATTGTTAGAACACTTCCATATTTAATAAAGTTTACGAAAATTTGTTTCATCATTTTTTTCAAACTTATTGTTAAACTAATTTTATATGTAATACGATTTATTTGATAATTTTTTAAAATTTTTAATTTAATTTTTTTTAAAATATATTTTTTTATTTTTTTGCTTTTTCCTCTTCCAGTCACTGGAGCCTAGTGAGCTCATCTCTGGCCTCTTGGCCGGCGATCAACTTAGAAAGAAGGAACAAGGAGAGAAAAAAAAAGAAAGAAAAAAAGGAAAAATGGGGAAATAAAAATAATCAAGTTTTTATTTTTTAAAATGTAAAAAGTTAGAAGATCGGAATTTCATTTTCTAAAAATGATTTGTTAATAATACTTAAAATTAATTAGGTAACCCATTTACGATCAATTTAAGACTCATTTGGTTATTAAATTATCAATTTAGACCCATTTAATATTTTATTTTAAGTTAACTCATTTATGATCCATATTATCAAATATGAGTTAAAATATGAGTTTTTGACACATTTTGCCACTTTTAGATACATGCAAAGAGATAAGAGCCATTGCCCATTGCAAAGAAAAACGGATATTGTCCAAATCGGCCATGAAAACGAGGCAATATGCTCTGAGCCATTGCCCGTTGCCCATAACAGATTAAATTTTCATTTAGGCAAAATAAGGTTTTTGTTTTTTTGTTGTTGTTGAAGCAATCGTATATAAAGGATTGCAACGCGACAAATGTCAAGAGATATGGATGGCAGGATTTCTGTTCACTTGACCTAGACTTTCCATTGCGTGGTGGAACAAAGTGGGGATGCAATTGATGGTCCTCGTATACCATGTTTGCGGATTCCCATGCCGTAGTTGTGCGGTGAAGTATCATGGCAAATATGTTTGGCAAGTAGGATAGTTTTTTGAAAACTATCGTGACTTACTACAACTGTGAATACATTGGTAGCGTGACTAATGTGTCAAGTACCTTACAATAGCCGCAATAACTCTTTTCCGCAGCTACATATGTTGTGAGAGAATCATACCAACTAGACTTTAAGACGACCTTCCCTTGATAAGAAAAGAGCCTTTTAAGGCCTCGTTGTGATAATCTTTATGTGACAATTGAGAATAATTCAAAAAATAGACTTACATAACCTATTAGTAGTATGGATAATAAATAATATATAACTTCTCATATGTCATGACGCTTTAGAATTAGAATGGTAGTTGCTATAATCAGAACACAATCGAAATTTACCATCAAATTGAGCTAGCTAGTAAATGAAAATTCTCCCAAAACTTTTTAAAATAACAATGAAGAAGAAAAAAAGAGATGTCACGTCACAATTTTGGTTTCGGTTCTTTTCATGCCATTAACCTTTATCAATTCTTGGAGTTCTTTTCATCCCATTCATTCATTCTCGCTTGCTACACAATCGGCAAAATCCCTAACGCCCTTTTTCCGCGTCGTACCTTTGCTCCTGTCTTGTCCCCGTCGCTATTGCATCCCAACCGTCCTTGGTCTTCCTCGTTATGGTTGCTCCTCGTCGCTCTCCCTCTCTCGACCAAGGCCGAGAGAGGTCATAATGGTCGGGGAACACGGCGGATCGCTGGGTCGGGGACCACGCATGCCTCGAACTTAGGTCGGGGCCAACAATAGGACGGCCAAAGGTAAAGATCCTATAGAGATGCCTCCTTCTAGAAGGGTTAAAAGGAGAGAATAGAGAAAACTGGGCAAAGAAAAAGAAGAAAATAGGTCTAAGCTATCCAAAATACAAACATGGGTTGATGCCACCTTCTTTTACTTTTTGAGTCACTCTTGATGTTGTCATTAAGAGGCCTAACTTTAAGATGCCAAGCCATGTTCTCGTTCCTAACAAACAAAAAATGGCCTAACATAAGTTTTAACAAGGGGTGCGCATCGGCTCAAGATTGACCCTGAATCGATCTTGGACTGGCCCAACCCAGCCGATCTTGGTTCGAGTTACTGGGGGATTGAGTTGGCCCTTGATCTTGATATTATTATACCTTATATTGTGCGAGTTAGTCCTTAATCCTAAGACTTTAGAGTTGATTTAACTCGGACCAACCATGTGCGTATTATATATTAAATATAATATAAATAATATATCATATATTTTTGTCCACTTTAAATCCTAATTCCTTTGACCCTGTTCTTTCTTATGCAAATATGCTATGTAAATTAGTAAATGATAGTTTGTTTAACCCAACCCCAATTTGACTTAAAAAAATAGAAATCATCTTCACTCGCCTTGCTTTATTTGCTTGCCTCAACTTTTCTAATCATTTGTCTCATGAATACAACTCAACTAGTGAAAATACTTACCTTACTTGTCACACTTCACAAACACAGCTCACTTGCTTTGCTATTCTCACCCCGCGAACGCAGTTGAGTTAGTGAGTTCCCATTTTGGCACTTGATCTAAGAGTTCAAACTCACATGACTTTCTAGTTTATATTGAATATTCAATACTTGATTTTGTTATAGTAGTCATTAATTTTGTTAATTCTTTTGTACATCTAATGAATGAATTGTCTTTTTTAATATAGATTATTTTATCAAGGATTGCCATCAATGAGTAGAGTTTACATATTAAAGATGAATGGATATAAGTGGTGAGAAGTCCCATTAGTTAAGCTAAAAATAATTTCAATTTAAAATTTTTTTATAGTAATTATGCGTGTTATTTATTTTGTTTTTAGGTGTTAAAAAGTTAAAGCGGTCATTAAGAATGAACAAGGTATGAAGTCATATGACCTATGGTTTATATTACGCATTTTGAACTTCTTATGGTTTATATTGTGCATTTTTTCTCAGTATATTTTCTTAGATTTATATTTGATAGTTATTCGGTGTTCATAATTTAATTGCTACATATCATACTATTGATTGAAACAATGCATATCTATTAAAAAAGAAAAGGAAGTGATTCAAGAAATTTCACTCATTTACTATCCAAAGAAATTACAATATAAAAAAAATGTTTCTCGATCTTGTTCTTTGGTTAGGTTCGAGCATGCACGTAGAATTGAGAACCAAATCAGTAACAGTCGCTTCCAAATTTGGAATTGGGAATCCAACCGTAACCAATCAAGTAAGGCCAGTCTAATCTAGTTCTTGGATCTGTCATGGATCGCTACTCACCTTGCGTTTAATTATGTAAACATTATAAAAGGAAATTGGATAAAGAGGAGAGCTACTATATTAATTTAGTAAATAATCAGGTTCAATTGGCATGTTTAACATCAATGCTCCCCACTAGACCCGTAAATTTTTTTTTTTCTAAAAATGAGTGCTCTAAGGATGCAATTGGTAACACTTTTATTTAGGGAATATTTTCTTAATAAAAATAGCTTTTTTTTTTGCTATTTCTAGTATCTAGACAAGTTTCTTTAAAAAAGAAAGCATTTGCTAATTACTATTCCCCGAATAGAAAAGGAACAAAAATATGTTTGATATAACCCTAGTTTGCTGATATTTGTCTAGTCTTTAAAATTTTTTTTTGCCCTTCTTTCTTTTTCTTCTTCCTCCTCTAGCTAGTCGCTAGCTAGTGACCGACTAGAGACTTATCGGCTAGGTGGATCCTTGCACTACCATAGTGAGGCCAACCTTGCTAGCCATCATTGAGACCCGACACTCAACTAGAAGAGGAATATGAAAGAGGAAAATAGGAAAACAAAACTTGTTTAAAAAAATTGTTCTCGATAACAAAAAAGTGGATTTTATTTTATTTGTTATTTTCTGGACACTTTTCCATTTTGAAGAATAGAAAAATTAACTAACGTCATCAAATGAATCTATATTATTTTTTCTATTTTGGGAAACAAAAGAATAGAAAAAGTAGAATGTTACCAAACAAACCCTAAAACAACTTGGTAGAGTCGATCTTCTGTCTCTTCGTAATAGATTATTTTTTAGACAAGGTAGATTATTTTTGAAAAATGTCAGATAATGTGAAATCAACGATTGATAACATCGTGTCATAATAAAAAATACCAGGTCCATATTTCTCAAACGTGTCTCAAAATTGTAACGAGCACGCCAGGTGTATCCTGTAAGATTCACATTCTGGGTTGATCAATCGAAAATGGAACTTGGATCACCTGCTGTGTGAGGGAAACATGGTAGGTGCCGAGGTTATCTTAGCCATTAGATTAAGATCGAATGGCTGGGATTTTATATAAAAAAATTCAAAAAACAAAAGTAATTTTGAGTTTTTTTTTAAATTGTTTCCCAGCCGTCCGATTCAGATCGAACGGCTGGAAAGCTCCCCACGTCATCATTGCCTTGTTTCGTACACACTATAGGAAATCCATTTCCTCGAAAATGAGCCTAAAACATCACCTCAACCGCAAGGACGATGTTTACAATGATTGATAAGTTATGTCGTCCAAATACAAAACATGAAGACCACTCCGTCTACAGTAGTCGAGTTTGGAATAGTTCTTGGACTAATACCCGATAGAGGTGCACCACCGGCCAAGAAAATCCACAGCGTTATGCTTTTTCTCTCTCCGTGGATCACCCGATCATTCAATCCATGAAGCTGACAGGAGAAAGAAAGCGCGGAAAGGCTGACGTTCCTCGTGATGGAAACATGGATTGACTCGGAAAGTAAAGTCGCCAAGTATGAAACGAAGAAGCTCGGATCTGTATGTATGGTCGGTGGCGGCCGCGTTTCCGCGTGGGATTTGCGAATGATAGCGTCAGTTTATGCTAATTTCGTCGAAATTGGCCGCGTTCAAGCGCAGGACTAGCAACTTCTTTGGGGTATTGTCTGGGTGGTGTGACTGGACCGTGCGCGTGAAATGTGAACGCTCCCTCGTTCAACCTCAGCCCCAATCTGCATTGACTTCCCTGTGTTTCAACACGATGGTTATCCATTGGTCTCCATAAAGCACTTGAGAAAATTTGGTCTTTCTAGATTAGTGGTCGGTATGGTCGTTAAATGAATGGGTCAGGTCGGGTAAATAATGGTCCAATCCATATTGACTCATTTAATCCGTTTTGACTCATTGTTCGTACCATATAATTTTAGAGACCAATATCCGACCCGATCCATACCCGACCCGACTCATATTGTTAAAACATATCTATATTTAACAAAGTCTAGAAATATTTACTTCATGATTTTTTTAAATGTATTGTTAAAACAATTTTATGCAATGCAATTTAGTTGACAATTTGTTATTTTTTTTTTGAAATTTTAATTATTTAATTATTTTTATTTTTAAATCTATTTTGCTTTTTTTTGCTTTTCCTCTTTCAATTGTCAACGAGGCTCTAGCTCGCCAAATTTCAATGAGCTCCACCTTGCTAGCTTTCGATGAGCTCAATCTTATCGACCTCAGACGACGCTTGAGACTCATCAAGACGAGATCGAGCTCATTGAAATTTGGAGAGTCTCGACCTCAGCAGCCTCATGCAAGCTCGACCTCGTCGAATCTGGCGAGTCTTAAGCTTGGCAACCTTGGGTAAGCTTGACCTCGCCACCAGATTTACCAAAGTCGAGTTGGCACTTCACGTCTTAAGATCTGACCTCTCGAGCTTTCCCAAGGTGAGGATTGTGCCTTGCTGACCAAGGTCGAGCTTGAGCTCACCGACCTCAACGAGGCTCTAGCTCGCTAATTTGGCGAGGTCTCAGCCTCCCTAGAGTCTGGTGAGCTCGTCCCTCATCTCCTGGTTGGTAACCAGTTGAGAAAGAGGGAAAAATGATGGAAAAAAGGAAAATAATATAATCAAATTTTTATTAAAAAAAAATACAATTTTTCATATTCTAAAAATGACTTGTTAATGGCACTCAAAACTAATTAGGTAATTTATTTATGATCCATTTGGAACCCATTTAAGACCCATTAGATTAGGAAGTTATTTAATCTTTTAAGCTAACATATTTATGACCAATTTAATCTTTTAAGTTAACACATTTCTAACCCATATTATCCCATATGAATTAAAATATGAGTTTTGGACCCATTTTACCACCTATAGTTGTCAAGGTCACTAATTGATCACATGGAACGAGTATGATGTGCACATGATGTTTCATCTTTGCCTATATATACTCATTGGAGACTTTTGCACTACATCAGCTGGGCCGGTGGACATATATCCGGGCATGCAATACTCCTCCGTCGTTTCTATATGTCAGTGGCCTTGGTACTCTTTTCGTGGAAAAAAGTACCATGACGAAGGCAAGGAAAAGTGTCATAAAAGTCTTGCCATATTGTTCCGTAGTCAATTTAATTATAAACCATTTGATTGTGTCAATTTAGTTTTAAACATTTTGATCTAGAGCCAATTAAGTTATTTTGGCTAATTTTAGCCAAATATTACCAATGTGGATGCCGATTGATTTATGTGGTATGATCGGCATTGACCTCGACATTTTTAATAGTATTTAAATAATATTTGAATTTTTTAAATATTTTCTTTCCTCTTTTTCTCTCTTTTTGCTCATCTTTTTTGGTGGAGAATGACCCTCACTGCCACAGGTGAGCATTGAACTCATCAAGGTGAGGGTGAGCCCTAGCAAGATTTGGCGAGACTAGGCATCACCCGCGTGAGGGTAGTGTTGCCTAGGTGAGAATTGGCAGTAATCTTTTGAATGAAAAGCACTTGTCGTGGATTCATTATTTTTTATTTTTATGCGTTTGGTTTGCTGAAATAATCAATTAACGAAAGTCTGTTTATAATTAAAAAATATACATGCTTAAAATTAAAATAATGCATATTTAAATCTTCGAAATGAAAAATTTTCGGAGAGCATTTCTGCAATGGATTCTAAAACAGCGGATGATTTCTATATGATTTAGAAATAGGAAAGAGGTTCCGCCGTGTGTGCACAAAAAGTGAATTAGCTTCTTGAAATTCTCCCCCACTCCTTTCCACTTTTATAAAGCGAAATGGACAAAAATGAGCATAGACCTTAGGCTTAGACAGCAGAAACACCGCCCCGTCTCCCACTGACAGCTGAACTGTGTAACTAAACAGCGCAGGAAAAGAAACAATCTGCAGTTGTATTGATTGCCGGATCTTGTTCTTGAAATTGGATCTAAGAACTGCCCATAAAGAGCTTGAGATCGAGATGACAGGATCCAAATGGAAACAATCCATTCTCTACTTGGCCTCCATCTTTGCCATTCTCTACCTCGTCCACTCCTCGATCCTCCGCAAGCTGTTGCTCGGCCACGAGGCGCTCTACGTCAAGAGGAACACCGTTCTTCCTCTCCGATTCTGCGCTGATGGCACTTTCAAGATTTTGCAGGTTTGCTTCTTCTCCGCCACTGCCAGCGTGGTTCTTGCCTTTGAGTTTTGGTGGGCTTGACAGCGAATCTCGGGTGAGGGTGGATTTTACAGGGTGGCTGACATGCACTATGGAAATGGGGTCATCACTCGGTGTAGAGACGTGTTGGCGTCTGAGTTCGCGGGGTGCTCTGATCACAATACGACCCGCTTCGTCAGACGGATGATTGAATCTGAAAAGTCCGATTTCATTGCCTTCACGGGTACTTCAATGGTGACTTCATCGTCATTGTTTTTTCTTTTCTTAGGTCTGGTCCCACGATTGTTCTTCTAAATGGGTATAAAGCAGATAGAGGGAGGAATTGCTCTAGTAATATCGCCAGATGAGTTGGTACTTGTCATCCTGTTTGTGTTCATAGTGAAAATGGTAGTGTGTACACCTAGAGGGCAGTTGAATATGTGTTCTTGCAATTGTGCGCGGAAATTAACTTTGCAAGATAAACTAAATGGAAATTAAGAACAGAGAGTTAAAGAAGAGAGTTGAACACAACAATTATAGTGGTTCGGCTTTGATTAAGCCTACGTCCACTCTCGGTCTGACAGCCAATATGCTGGAATTCACTATGTTTCAAAAGAGATTACAAGATCAAGAACCAGGCTTCTGTACTCTCATGAAGCAGTAGTATTTCTCTCTTTTGATCACAATATGTGCACGAGGACAAGCAGAGTGAATAGCTTCAGACTGTGGAAATTTTCTCTTATATTCTCGATACCTTTCACACCTGGATACTAATCCCTTAAATACTTCCTCTGGCCTTGTTGACCGTTGGTATTTACCAAAGGGGTTCTTCCAATCATATCGTTTGACAGAATTAATCAAGGGATCTCGAGCTGCTTTTGGAAATCGAGAAGAGAGAGAGAGAGAGAGAGAGAGAGAGAGTCAATCCTAATTGCCCATACAATTAGGGAGAGAGAGAGAGAGTCAATTCTAATTGCCATACAATCAGGATCTTCAATTTCCAAGAATGAATACTTACTCAAAATACTTGTCTTCCAGTCGATCAATAAATTTCATATATAACTAGATATACGATTGGAAAAATAACCCATCAACTGTCTAAATATATCTCACTTTGAGGATAGATTTTTAAGCAAATATACTCCTTAGAAAGACCGAGATTAATAATATAAAATATCCATAAGATATTCAAGAAGATCGAAAGCGTAGTTTAGTATCTTATCTTCCAAACAATATAGATATAGACGATGCGTATTCTAATATCTTGCCAGACTGTGCGAATGACTTAACTAGACGATGTACATTCTAACATTGTCCACACGATGCGATAGTCTGTCTTCTTCAGCAAATAACATTTGCAAATAAAACTATGTTTTGCCAACTTCAAAACAATACGAATAGATTCTATAACAATCTCCCCCTTTTTGAAGATGACAAAACAACCCTGTAGTTTTGATAAATCCAGAACATACAAGAACCTGTGATAGATATTAAAGAGAATCTTCGAAATAGAATAAAAGAACTTTAGTCTATCATTAATAAGCCAAGATCTATAACAAAACAACCAAATCAAGGTTCAAAATATAATAATTAACCACAAGGTTCAGAACAATTCAAAACATGTCAGAACATCAAAGACAAACAATGATCAAATAAAAATCATAAGTTGTCTTCAAAATTGCTCTTCTCCCCCTTTTTGACATCAAAAAAAGAATTAAGGAGCTGGAGGAGAACGAACAAGCTTGAAAGAATCAATCGTCAAGACAGACTGTTCCAGCTTCAGAATGTCACGGTGGAGTTCTTCCTTGACTTGAGCAACCTCACCCTGGGTAGCCACTTGATCGAGACGATGATCAACAGAGGTCTTGAATTGATCGATTGTAAGGATAAGCTGGGACTGTTGGGCTTGAACAATAGACATTAGTTGTAAAACTTAAGTGAGTGTCACAGGTTGTTCAGCGCAAGGTGGAGTAGAAGATAAAGGGAGATCAATCGGGGGTGGACTTGGAAGAGGAACATCCGAAGGAGGTTTTGAAACTCGAATGTCTGCTAGAGAAGGAGAAGCGACTCTGGTGCGAGCTCCCCTTATGTCCAAGCTTGTAGTAGGTGTAGCATAAGAGGACATTTTCTTATCAGTACCACCCCCAGGAACAATGTCACCAGCCAATCCTTCTGCTGAATGACTAACAGGACTCGTAGAAAAACCCACTTCATCATTAGATGAACTAAGAGAAACCCGTCCCTGAGGAGTATCCTTTTGTGCCTTCCCCTCAATTTCATCATCCACATGCTCATCAATCTCCTTATCCAAATCAACCTCCTCCTTTTCAGAGAGTCTGGTTTCATTGCAGAGAATGGTAGTATGTCCCTTTTTGGGAGATGGCTCAACTAGGGGTGCTTTCCCCTTTCTCTTTGCGGTAGAAGAACCTACCTTAGAAGTATTGGACCCAGCTTGACCAGACACGAAATTAGGTAACCTCATTTTGGCAATCATAGTCTTGCCAATTACAGATAAGGGAAGGGATTTCTTGCACAGATGAGGAGATATGTCAATACGAAAGTGACGGAATATTTTGGTAACCAAAGCAACATAGGGCAATTGCCCTTTGTCCTTCTAAGAGGCACGATAAATCTGAAAGAGGATTATGAATGGAAGGTTGATTATTCGATCATGGAGCATACCAAACATTATTCGAGTCTCAGATTTAGAAACATTAGTCTTTGAAACTGCTTTAGGCCTGAGGCAGTTGATGAGAATTTTATGGAGAATGATGTTGGTAGGAGTCATGCGAGGGAACACAAGCAGACCCTTAGGGGACTTGTCCTTTGACAAAAATTCCACGGCCTCACCATCTAAGACCTCGATAGTAAGAACCGAGTCTTGGAGACTCCAATGATCTTAGCCAGATCATCGACATCATGGCGATTAGGAAAAGACAAGTTGGAGTAAAAGTAGGCTGTGAGTTCAGGGTGAGCAGGATAAATTCTAAACAGAATTTTTCTATTTTGAGAATCTGGAAAATTAAATGCAACTTCACCTTCAAGGAATCCAGATAATCAAAATCTAGTGTCCTAGGGTTCATGACTCCTCGAGCCAACAGATGATCATAAGCCTCCTTATGATCTTTAGAACGGAACAACTTTTTCTCATTCCTTGGTAAGTCAGCCGCAACCCCTTTTAGTGGTTTAAACTGATTATACAGCTTTTTATCCTCGTCACGAGCCTCAAATTTTTCAGGGGATCCAATAGTAGAATCCAAAGGAAAATTTTTTCGTGCTTTCTTAGTGGCACCGTTTGGTGCAAAACCCAGCGCTTCAACTTGCTTTAAAAACTTATGCTCATTCGGAAAGCCCGCTCCTTTCAAATAGGTGGTGATAGTAGCTAATGGAGTGTTCGTCCTTTTCAGTTCTAGACAAGCCTTGTAAATGGCTCTAGTGCTACGACTCTGTATAGGTTTAGGACTAATTACCTTTGTAGGAGGCGCCACAGCGATAGGATCTTGTGGAGAGGTAGAAGGAGAAACATCTTCTTCGGTGAGATCAAAATGTGTTGGTCCTCCTAAAGAACCAAAGCCTTTCTATGCATTTCGAGAAGATTTCTGAGGGGTAGACATTAAGTTCGATGATTGATACGTTCAAGGGAGAAAGGAGAAATCTTGGACGAAAGAACATATTTTTGAAGAATGGAGGAGTAGAGCGTGAGGGTTTTGTTGAGAGAGAAAGAAAGAATACGATTGGTTTCTTAAAAGAGAATTTCAGAAAAAGAAAACCGTAAAAGCAGTTAAGGCAACACACGATCAAATATCTAAAAATCAGCAATATATAAATGGCAAGAATATAAAAGAAAACTTACCATTTTAAATAAATTATTAAACAAATACCTAGATGGCGGGAAGAAGGCTGAACGTGCTAAAAGATTTGTGAGGCATGTGCTTATAGAAAATGAAAACACCATCTATCACTGAGCAAGCGCTGAGGCTAATAAGTGACATAGACTATAATGAGAGAATGTTTAATTGACTTCGAATAGATTCAAATAGCCGTCGATCCAAAGGTTCGGTGAAATATCTGCGAGTTGATTATGAGAATCGACAATAGTAATTTTGACATCCTTCTTTTGAACATGATCTTGAATGAAATGGTGTCATATCTCGATGTGCTTGGCCCTTGAGTGCATGATCGGATTTTTTGTTACTGTCACAGCGAATTTCCACACAATACTTCTTAATACCAAAGTCCTGTAACTGTTGTCTCATCCATAAGATTTGAAAGCAATAGCTCCCAAGAGCCACATATTCAGATTCAGCTGTGGAGAGGGCAACGGTATGCTGCTTTCTGGAGAGCTAAGAGATAAGTCGATTCCCGAGAAGTTGGCATGTTCCAAAAGTACTTTTCCTATAATTTTACACCCAGCAAGATCTGCATCTGAATAGCCAAGTAAAGTGAAATTTCCTTCCTTGGGATACTAAAGACCGAACTTAGAAGTAGTAGAAATGTATTTGATAATACACTTGACAGCAGATAGGTGTAATTCTTTAGGATTAGATTGATATCTGGCACACATACACACACTGAATAAAATGTCAAAACGAGAAGCAATAAGGTAAAGAAGTGAACTGATCATGCTTCGGTAGAGTTTCTGATCTACTCCTTTTCCTTCTTCATCTTTTTCAAGGTAAGGTAGAGTATCTGTCTTTTTACAGTTTTCCAGACCAAACTTTTTAACTATGTCCTTAGCATATTTCTCCTGATGAACAAAGATCCCTTCCTTCTGTTATTTGACTTGTAGTCCCAAGAAGAAGGTGAGTTCACTTCTTGAAAGTCATTACCTTCTTTGGACTCCTCATGCTCCTCATGCTCATCTCGAACTCATTCTACATGTCACTTGAAATTTTCTTGCAAAGACTTTCATTAGGAGATCCGAAGATAATGTCGTCTACATAAATCTGTACTAATAGAAAGTCATTACCTTCTTTCTTGATAAACATCGTAGTGTCAACTTTACCATTGTCAAAGCCACTCTTAATTAGGAAATTGCTTAGCCGTTCATACTAGGCTCGAGGTGCTTGCTTTAGACCATACAAAGCCTTCTTCAGCTTGTAAACAGAATTAGGATCCTTGGATCTTCAAAGCCAGGAGGCTGTTCGACGTAAACTTCCTCTTGAATGAATTCATTTAAGAAGGCACTCTTGCCATCCATTTCGAATAACCTGAAATTGTTATAACAAGCAAAAGCAAGTAATAGTCTGATAGCTTCTAACCTTGCAATAGGGGCGTAGGTTTCATCATAATCTATCCCTTCTTCTTGAGTATATCCCTTGGCTACTAGTCTAGCCTTGTTTCTAACCACATTTCCTTCCTCATCCGTTTTGTTTCTAAAGACCCACTTGGTTCCTATAATAGACATTCCTTTAGGTTTAGGAACCAATTCCCAAACATAGTTGATAGGAAACTGTTTGAGTTCGTATTGCATTGCTTCTATCCAGCTATCGTCTGTTAATGCTTCATCTACCTTCTTTGGTTCAACTTCTGAAATTAAAGCGATGGCACTTGATTCTTCATGATCTTTAGGAAGTACAAATTGTTTTGATCTGGTACAAATGGCTTCTTCAAGATCTCCAATGATCAAATCAGTTGGATAGCTAGACCTATGTTTCCAGTTCCTTTGGATTCTAGTGTTGGTTACTTCCCCTTCCTGAGAATGTTATGAGATGTTCTAAGTATCTTCTAGAAGTTCAGAACTTGTATGTTATGAGAACATGTCAGTTTCTTCGAGTTGAGTCAGATTGTCTTGGCATTGCACATTCTCATGAAACTTGACATTTATCGATTCTTCTACAATCTAAGATCTCTTGTTGAATACTCTGTAAGCCTTGCTAGAGGTAGAATATCCCAGAAAGACTCCTTCATTTGATCTCTCATCAAACTTCCCAATATTGCTAGAAGTATTTTTAAGAATAAAACATTTACATCCAAAGACGTGAAAGTAAGAAACATTCGGTTTCTTCCCTTTGTAAAGCTCATACGAGGTCTTTTGAAGGATAGGCCTTAAGAAAACCTTGTTAATAATATAGCAGCAATAGATACAGCTTCTGCCCATAATCTAGAGGAAACATTACCTCCGATCAGCAGAGTTCTGGCCATTTCTTGAAGAGATTTGTTTTTCCTTTCTACTACCCCATTATGTTGAGGAGTGTAAGGAGAGGAGAAGATATGTTGAATTCCAAGATCATCACAGAACTTCGTAAAGTCCTGATTTTCAAACTCCTTCCCATGATCATAATGTATTTTAGAAATCAAATACCCTTTCTCATTCTGAACTTTCTTAGCAAACTTTGAGAAATATTGAAAAGTTTCTGATTTGTTTGCCAAGAAATAAACCCAAGTGAATCAAGAATAGTCATCCACAATTAACAAACAGAATCTTTTACCTCCCAAGTTTTGAGTTCTTGTTGGTCCAAAAAGATCCATATGAACAAGCTACAAGACTCGTTCAGAAGATATTTGATTGACAGATTTAAATGAACTTCTGACCTGTTTTCCCAAGATACACGTAGTACAAGGATCTGTCTTTAGAAAAGGTAATTTTGGAAGGCCACAAACAAGTCTTTTTGTAGAGATCTTAGCAATCAGTTTCAAGTTGGCATGTCCAAGTCTTCTATGCCAAAGGCTAGCTTCATTCTGTATTGACACAAGACATTTTGAATTATCCAAATTCATGTCCAGAAGATAGATGTTACCATGTCGACGACCAGTGAAAGATTGTAGACTGTCTTCACTTGTTCCAGAACCGATATCTTCTTGAAAGTTGATTTTATATCCAGCATCACATAATTAACTAATTCTCAACATATTGTACTTCAAGCCTTTCACAAGAGAGACATTGTTGATGATCAAGTTTCCAATCTTGACTGTTCCAAGTTCGATAATTTTTCACTTGCCTTTGCCCCCAAAAGAGACTTTTCCTCCATTCGTTCTGACTATTTTAGTGAAACAGTCAGAATCACCGGTCATATGTCTTGAGCAACCACTATCTAGATACTACTTGATCTTGTTCGAAACCTGTGAAAAGACAAAAGACTCAAGTTTTCTTTGGTACCCAGACTTTCTTGGGTCTTGCAGAGTTAGCACAAAATAAAGCCTTTGTATAATAGTTTCTAACAGGTTTCCATTGCAAAGAGCAGTCTTTCTCTAGATGTTTTGAGCTGTCATTTGAACGATTGAGAGTACTTTTTTCAACAGGTTTTACAAAAACCTTTTGGAAATGTTTTTTGTAAACCTTCTTAGGAAGTCTATTTTTGAGTCTTTCTTTCACCTTTGGAAAATCAATTAAAGCTTAGTTTCTAGGGTCATACTAAGACCAGCTTTGTTAAAATAAGACCTTTGAACAGAAAGAATCTTTTCAAGTTTCTCAGAGCCAATGGAAAACTTCTTTGAAACATTTAAAATGTCTATTTTTAAGCAAAGATTTTCTTTCTCAAGAACCTCTGACTTTGCTTTTGAATCAGACAAAGTCATCTCAAAACACTCAGCTTTTTCTTTCCAGAGCGTTTCATGTTGCTTGAGTCTCAAGTTCTCCTTTTCTAGCTCAGAAACTCTTTTGAGAGACGACTCTAATCTTGAACATAATTCATCAATATATTTAGAAACTTTAGTAGGAATTCTAACTTGATCATTAAGTTCTAAGTCTGAATCTAAGTGTTGATCTGAGTCTAAATCTAAATCAGAGTTTGCCATAAGACAAATTTGTGCATACTCTTCATCACTGTATTCACATTCAATGTCACTCCATGTTTCAGCCTTTAGGGCTTTCTTATATTTTTCATTTCTTCCTCTCTTTTCTTTGAGTAAAGGACAGTTCGGCTTGATATGTCCCTTCTAATGGCAATTGAAACATATCAAATCTCTGTTTGATTCATTCTCCTCAGATTGTTTCTTTTGAAAGTTTGATCGTTTGAATTTCCTTCCCTTCTTGTACAACTTCTTGAATCTTTTAATAAAGAGTGCCATCTCCTCATCATCTAAATAGTCATCAGACCTTGCATCATCAGAATCAACATTAGTTATTAAAACAATTGACTTCTTACCTTTTAAGTCCTCACTTTCATCAAATCTTTCCACTTCATAGGATTGAAGCGTTCCAACAAGTTCATCCACTGAGAGAGGTTGAATTCTCTAAGTCTCTCTGATAGATGTCTTGATGTGATCCCATTCCTTGGATAACCCTCTCAGTAGTTTGTTGATCTTCATGGGTTCCGAAATGGGTTGTCCTTGATATGCTAAGCCATTTACAAGTTCTGTGAAACGACTGAACATGTCAGGAATAGACTCTCTGGCTTTCATTTTGAAAGCTTCATACTGTCCATGCAAAATATTTATCCTCATTTCTTTCACACGATCAGTTCCTTCATAAGTGACATTAAGTCTGTCCTAGATTTCTTTTGCAGTATCACAAGAAGAGATTCGATTATATTCAATAGGAGATAAAGCACAATAGAGAGAGTAAACAGCTCTAGCATCAAGAGCCTGTCTCTTTGTTAATTCAGCTTGTGACATCTCTCTAACTACAACAGCATCTGCACTTTTAGGGACAATCCCTTTGTCAACTACATCCCATTCCAAAGGATCCTTAAATCTTAGGAAGGCCTTCATCTTATTCTTCTAGATGTTGTAATCCTTCCCATTGAAGTAAGGAGGTCTGGTGTGACTCTGTCCTTCCATCAACCCTGGAGCAACAGCACTAGCCATAGATCTTTAAGCTTTGAAGTAAAAACACTTCAATAAAACAAGCTACTTAGCTGTGATACCAATTGAAAATGGTAGTGCGTACACCTAGAAGGGGGATTGAATAGGTGTTCTTGCAATTGTGCGCGGAAATTAACTTTGCAAGATAAAATAAATGGAAATTAAGAACAGATAGTTAAAGAAGAGAGTTGAACACAACAGTTATAGTGGTTCGGTTTTGATTAAGCCTACATCCACTCTTGGTCTGACAGCCAATAGGCTGGAATTCACTATGTTTCAAAAGAGATTACAAGATCAAGAACCAGGCTTCTCTACTCTCACGAAGCAGTGGTATTTCTCTCTTTTGATCACAATATGTGCACGAGGATAAGTAGAGTGAATAGCTTCAAATTGTGGAAATTTTCTCTTATGTTCTCGATATCTTTCACACCTGGAGACTAATCCCTTAAATACTTCCTCTGGCCTTGTTGACTGTTGGTACTTACCAAAGGGGTTCTTCCAATCATACCGTTGGACAAACTAATCAAGAAAACTCAAGCTGCTTTTAGAAATCGCGAAGAGAGAGAGAGAGAGAGAGAGAGAGAGAGAGAGAGAGAGAGTCAATCCTAATTTCCCATACAATCAGGATCTTCAGTTTCCAAGAATGAATACTTACTCAAAATACTTGTCTTCTAGTTGATCAATAAATTCCATATATAACTAGATATACGACTGGAAAAACAACCCATCAACTGTCCAAATATATCTTACTTTGAGGATATATTTTTAAGCAATATACTCCTTAGAAAGACTGAGATTAATAATGTAAAATATCCATCAGATATGCAAGAAGATTGAAAGTACAGTTTAGTATCACATCTTCCAGACGATATAGATATAGACGATGCGTATTCTGATATCATGCCAAACTGTGCGAATGACTTAACCAGACGATGTACGGTCTGACATTGTCCAGACGATGCGATAGTTTGTCTTCTTCAGCAAATAACATTTGCAAATAAAACCGTGTTTTTGTCAACTTCAAAACAATACGAAGAGATTCTCTAACACACAGCATACACATTCATGCTTTGATCGCTTGGGAAGCATCAAGCGCTGTAGGAATGTCTATTTCTAAGGAATTATACTTTTTTGGGAAGATGAAACAGTGGCAGTCTATAAATGAGACATGAAACTAGCGTGTCACCAAGATATAGAGATGTGGAAGCATGCTCGTATCCCTTAATGACATTATTCTTCTCATGAAGTGACATCAAGACACCCCTGATAGGCAACACATTCATTTAGAGCATATATGTTTGCTAAAGAGGAACTGTCACCTTATGTAGTTAATGGTAAAGGGGAGGTGCAAATTTCACAGGCGGTTCACTTAGAAAACAAAATTCTTCTGATTTGATGCAGTAGACTTCTAAGGATGGCTCCTTACCACCAAAAAAAAAAAAAAAAGAGACTTCTACGGATGGCAAGCTTCTGATCTGGTGTTGGGGTTTCTTCAAGGAAACTTTGTGGTCATTTCATATTTGAATCCAGAGGATGTACGTATTGAGTAGTAATACACAACACATTCATTTACTTGGAGATTCTGTTTCCACTTCCCTTAACTGTTGAACGAACTACCATCTCTTGGCATTGCAATTAACCCTTTTGTACGTCTCTTTTATGATCAACAGCCACTTTTCAACTTGGATAGATGGTGGTTAATGATTTTTGTGAAAACATTGTATTATATTCTCTTTGTAATATAAGCTTTGGATTAGTGGTTTATTGGCAGAAAGGCACTTTGCCGTCTGTTCACTTCGTTTAATACTACTTCCAGGGAAATCTGCTTGGTTTTATATTACTTTCCAAGCTTCAGGTTTTGGTAGCCTATTTTTTCTCCAAGTGAACATTCCCTTTGGAGAGAATGTAGATTGCATTTGATGTTGGATTTTGGCTATACTTAATATACCCTAGGCTTTACTAATTTTTTAGTGTGGCGGACATTCATATGCTATTAGTTATCACAATGACCGAATATGCTGCAACACAGTATATGGGTCTTTGACATTAAAGATCGAGTTATGCGGATAATCCATATTGTTCATGTTGTTCTCTGTTGTATCAAGCAACTTTTAGGGACTACTCAGATGCCTACTATATGTTTGGTAAACAAAGTTTTAATAAAATATGCATTTTAATGATATGTAGATGTCGTAAGATATATCCATTTAATTGTAGTCAATAAAGCTTGCTTGCTTACCAAAAATGAGAAAAGAAACATTATGTTAATGATTGTTAATAATAAAAGGCAAGAAAGCAATTCTTGCCCCATAGAGATATTTAATTTTACCTCATCTACTACCATAACTAGCATTTTGGTTCGGTTAAGTGTTTCTTGTGTATGGTTTTTCATATTTGCATATGATGTCTAGATCTTTGTTCAAGCAAGTGTGTCTTGTGCTTGTAATGATCAGCCAAAGATTTGCAAAAATGGCTGCTTCTACCTTATATCAAGTGATTTTACATGATGTTATTTCAAATGTGTGCATGAATGAATGAAAGTGATGTTGGAATCTAACCTTTCAAAATTAAATCAGTGGGTAGATTGGCTCCAACGAAAAATTAATTTATGGCCTAGAATCCACAGGATGACAGAACTAAACCTAGTTCCTCCCTAGGGTCTGCTGTGGACTTGCTAGCTAACGAAACTGTGCATGCTTTTATTTCAGGTAGGCATCTGAAAGGTGTAAAAGTGTATCTTCTGGAGTGATTATTATTCATTTCCTGATGCTGCAAAACTTTATCTAAACTTCATGATGCCAGGTTGATGTATAGTGCATGACCCCTCCTTGTGCTGTTAATGACTAAGTTGGTTATGTTCTTTTGTGTAGGTGATAATATTTTTGGCCCAAGCACTTCTGATGCTGCTGAATCTATGTTTGGAGTCTTTGTTCCGGCAGTGGAATCTAAGCTTCCATAGGCCGCAGTTTTAGGAAATCATGACCAAGAATCCACAATGGATCGAGAAGAGCTGATGTCTTTTATATCTCTAATGGATTACTCAGTCTGGCAGATTAATCCACCTCATCATGATCTAGCTACATTGGACATTGATGGGTATGGAAACTACCATCTGGGTGTGCAAGGTCCTCCTGGCTCTAAGTGGGCGAATAGCAGCATCCTCAATCTTTTCTTTCTTGATACTGGAGATAGGGCAGTTGTTGAAGGAATACGTACTTACGGTTGGATTAAGGAATCTCAACTTCAGTGGCTAGCTGGATTGTCTGCGAAACTCCGGGTACACGAAATAAGACCTATGCGCTCAATGCATGTTCATTTTAGAAATTGTCGATTTAGTTTTAAAGTCATGTGATTTGATCATTTAAGTTGACCAGCAACTCTATTTGGTAACTCAAGAACTCTGGTGAATAGTTTTTAGGTATATAATGCAAATAATCGAGTCTTATTATATTCATGCCATTTTTTGACATTTGGATTGTGTAACTACACACTCTTTAAAGCCCGCAATGGAAAATCTATTTGCTTGATTCCTGTTCTGTTTATCTACGAAATGGGTTTTTCTAAATGTCTGAATATACAGTTCCATTACAAATTTTGCTGCGTTAGTAAGTTTAAAAGGTGCCTTTGTAATATCACCAGATTCTTCATTAGCAAGAAAAAGCACACACTACTTACTGTCATCAGTCATCATGTTATCTAAGCATTGAAGAGTGAATTACCCTAGATTTATATTTTACTAATATGTTGCAGATTAAACACTAACAGGGTGGACGACTTGAGGATAATGATGCTTCATCCCTAGCTCTTGCATTTTTCCACATTCCGATCCCAGAGGTACGGCAGCTCTATTATCAAAAGATTGTGGGCCAGTTTTGAGAGGCTGTCGCTTGTTCGTCCATCAACTCAGGGGTTCTAAAGACATTTCTTTCCCTGGGAGATGTGAAAGCCTTTTTTGTGGGCCATGATCATACAAACGACTTCTGTGGGAACATAGATGGTATATGGGTCTGCTACAGCGGAGGCTGTGGATACCACGGTATGGTAAGGCTGGGTGGCCGAGAAGAGCTAGGGTCATTACAGCAGAACTTGGGAGGATTCACAGGGACTGGACGGGTTGAGAGGATCCATACTTGGAAACGGCTAGATGATGAGGAGCTGAGCATGATAGACAAACAGGTTCTCTGGGACTCTGGATCAACCTCATGAAGACAACCAGAGCTGATACAACTGCTTCTGAATTGACTCTAACTGGGTTGCACATTCTTCTGTAAAATTTTGTTGCCACGAGTCATGACTGTATTTCAGAAACCTCTTTTTTATGTATGATAATTGATACTCTTTCTTGAGAACTTTCAAATTCTTGAGAATTTTGCTTGAGACACAATGGGGTTGTTGGATATAATAATGCAAAATACTTGACATATTGAAGGAGACATTGTGATTGTACATAATCTGATAATAACTGCATCCTATCACCGTCAAAGAAAATCATCTAAATCCATATCGTTAACAGATAGAATAGGTCCTGCTCTGCTCATACTTGTAAGTACTGACGTTGCTTATGACTCAGGCAAAAATACTTTTGCATCTTATAGGAGCAGATCTATCAGTAATAACTATTCTTTTTCCTGATTTCTGAGGACCTAACTCATGTCATTGCAGCTAGTTGTTGGACTTTGACAAGAGAAAGTAGAGCCCATTTTCTCCTTCTGCAAGTAGGAGAAAAGTAGAGCCCAGTTGTTGGACTTTGCATCTTATAGGAGCAGATCTATCAGTAATAACTATTCTTTTTCTTGATTTCTGAGGACCTAACTCATGTCATTGCAGCTAGTTGTTGGACTTTGACAAGAGAAATGTAGAGCCCATTTTCTCCTTCTGCAAGTAGCTCCGAGTGAGATCCCTCTTCGACAATCCTCCCTTTGTCGACAACCACAATTTTATCTGACCTTTGGATGGTGGACAGGCGGTGTGCCACAACCACACAGGTTCTACCTGTCATGGTTTTCTCTAGTGCTTCCTGGATTAGTCTCTCTGATTCGCTGTCCAATGCATTTGTTGCCTCATCCAAGAATAGTATGGTCGGGTCTTTTAAGATTGCTCTCGCGAGTGCTAACCTCTGCCTTTGTCCCCCAGAGAGTTGCACCCCTCTCTCTCCACAATACGTTGCATCTCCGTCCTCCATTGAACTGCTCATTGTAGACATTGAATAAGTCAATAAAAAGATTTAGTAGTTGTTTAAACAGCAGAATCAGGAGTACATACGGGCTATCGGAACAGCTCATCACACCTTATGAATTCATGGGCATTTGCAAGAGTTGTGGCTACAGTTACTTCAGATTCAGTCGCATTTTCTCTTCCATACTTGATATTCTCATGGGTCGTGGCTGCGAAGATAGTTGGCTCTTGGCTTACCAACGCAATATGCGACCTTAATCCTCTGATGTTGTAACTCCTGATATCTATCCCATCAACTTCAATAGTCCCAAATGTTGGGTCATAAAATCTCTCAATTAGCCTTATGATGGTGGATTTCCCTGATCCACTTTCGCCAACCAAGGCAACAATCTTTCCGGCACCTATGTGGAGGTTCACGTCCTTTAGAATCACATGCTGGGGTCTTGTTGGATAGAAGAAATCCACCTGTTTAAATTCTACATCTCTTTAACCTTCTCCGAGCTGAAACCGTCTGATTTATCAGGGTCCATTTTGCTCTTCCTATTCAATATCGCCGAGATGGCCTTTAGTGCATTTGTGCCTTTTGATAAGTCTGCCGTCATGCTTCCTGTCTCTGCTATTATTCGACCCGTCAAGACCAAGATGTAGAATGTCTGAAATACGTGCTTGTATGTGATCTCTCCATTGTAGAGAAGTCTACCGCCATACTAGAAAATCAGTGCCAAATTCACGGTGGTCAGGAATTGTGCAATGAACAATCCACCTCCTGCAAATCAAGACTGTTCGCAGCTCACTTCCCTGGGGCCTGTCTGCGTGTTCTTGAAAAGATTCAAAGTCTTTTGCTCGGAGTCAAATGCAGTAATGACTCTGTGGTTCGCAACTGCTTCACTCGCTAATTCACTGCTCTGGTTGTGCGCTTCAGAATTTTCTTGGACATGCTCTTCATCATTATAATCCTGAAGTAGAAAGCTCCGATCACTAGTGGCTGCAAAGCGGTCACTACAAGTGCAAGTCTCCAAGACAATAAGAAGCCTAGAACCACAGCTAAAGTTGCTGCTGAGATAGCTTGAGTGAAAAAGGCCAGTCGATCCCCGACCAGATTTCTTACCATTGCAGCATCCGTGGCCAATCTTGAACATAGAGCTCCACTGTTATTGTCTTCTTGATCAAACCATTCTACCTCGAATGTCAGGATTTTATCAAAAAGAGCCTGTCTCAATCTTTCCGTCAAATTCTCTCCCATGACCCCAAAGAAATAATGTTGAATCACATTGGTTACGAAAGCAAATATTGCTAACGCCAAGAAAACGAGGCAATATACTCTTGTTTGAGACCTGATCATCGCGGTTTGGACGGTACTGCTGTCACGCGATAGCAGCCTCAGAGCTTGGACGGTACTGCGATGAAGAAGCTTCACATATCGGAAGTCTCTTCGTCCATCAAAACAAGCTGCGTAGGTTGAGGTCCATTTGGTGTATCGTACACGGGATAAATCCACCAATGCTTAACAGGAGACTTTCTAAGGATTTAATCCCAACAAATGCAGCCGTTAGATCGATATTGAAGGACCGCGGCCGTCGAATGAGTCGGTCGCCAATTTTCAAACCAAGATCACATATCCGATCCCCTAGAAAGTGGTTGTCCGACGTACTAAAAGGGAAATCTACAATGCGCTGGCGAAGGGCGCCAGTGCTCGCCAGCGCTCTATAATACTGACGTCACGGCACGGCAAAAATCAAATTTAATTAACTTTTATGAGGTTATATTTCTATTTATAAGGATTGTTGCAAACCTTTATAAGCCGTCGTAGTTTGAAAGGATTTAAATTTACGATGTTAAGTTCTAGGTCGTGATAAAATGTCGAGAACTCGTGAAATTGTCATAATTAAAAAAAAATTGCAATGTTTTTTTTCATGGTTACTTTCACAATGCGTTGCAATTGGAATAAAAAATACAAAATTATGACGTTTTGTCCTTGTTTATGACGAACCAACATAACTTTTCATAAATAGTTGTAATTGACAAAAATCCTAATCTTTGACATTTAGCTCTTGTAAGGACATCATAAACCTTTGTAAACCATCTTTAAAAAATTATAGATAGTTGTAGCTTTTCATAAAGCTTTTGTCTTAGTTGTTATTAGATGTAAAACGTTAAAATAACTAAGATGGGGAATAAGCAAGTATAACCCAACGAGTAGTATATTGATTTTAAATAGATCGAATATTCACTATACATCTTTCTAAATTTATATCATAACTCATTATTCACAAATGAGAATAAGATATAAGTAAAATATCAAACGCGAGCTATATGATTCTAACAAAACTTTTTATGTATAAGACGAATCAACAATATCAACTCACACCTACCCCGCTGTGGGCAAGCTGGCTCGAGCTTCCGACGCCTTCCCTACTGGGCAGGGTTCGAATCCTAGCTCGCTCCATTTGCCCGACTTAAGAGGGGTACCGAGGGAGGTGTGTCCCTACACTAGTGTCCATCATGTTTTGCCTTACCCAAAAAAATAATATCAACTCACAAAAAGAAATTAGCCATTGATAGTCTGCTTTATTGATCTATCTCCGTTTCGACCAGACTTTTGAAATTGCAAATAGGTCCCTTGACTTTTGGTTAATTGTACTTTGGCCCCTAAGAATTTGAATTTGTGGCCTAAAGGCAATTTGGCAAATTTTTGGACCCAGATTTGATCGAGTCAATGTTGACCGTTGATTGGTCAACAAACCCACAAAGGAATCGGGCTTCTCGCGGATGAATCGGTCCAATCGTGCATGAGCTGGTTTGTCCGCCCGTGTGAACCGATTTTCTTCTCCTTCCCTACTGGTTTCCCCATTCATTTTGGTGTTTTCCAGAGCACCTGGTGTGCTCGCGCGAGGGGGAGGGACCACACTAGCAACTAGTGGTCGACATGCCTCCTTACTAGCCTGTATGGCTGATTAGGCATCTCATCCTTGGCATCATGTCCACCGGATGGCCGCCGGCTGCCCCCGATCTGGCTGTTTTCCTCCCACGCAAGTTGTGCCTTATGTTTTGGTCGCTGGTGATTGGCCTTTCTGTTCATCATCGTTCTTTCATCTCCGGCCACCATTTGACACCATCGGTAGCTCCCACAACCTCCTTATAGTCCCATCTTCACTCCCCCAACCGTCGCTACCACAGTCACTACCGCCGTCGCCGTCGAGAGCAACCCAACGTCATAACCACATTAAGCCACCATCCTTATTCATAGTTAGTTAAGCTTGGCTATTTGCGAGCAATTGAAGACACCCAAGCCATGTTGTGCTTTCCTGCGCATCCCCAGGAATCCCTTTAGCTCCTCTGAGCCCTTGGTCGCCATCGTTGTCATCCCAAAGGATGTCAATTTTTTTATCGATGCTCGACTCCCCTATTACCGCCAGAGATGCTGTGCACAAGCACCGCGTGCTCTCCAGGGCTACTCAGTCGCTGCCGCTGCCCTCGAGGACTTCGCTCGACGTTCCCTAGACACCACCCAACCCTTCGCCGACATCGATTTTGTTGGAGGAAGCTCTATTGTTGATTTTCAAGATGACAAAACTCAAGGACAAAATGATAAAACTCAAATATTTTGTCTGAAATCCACGAGTATCAGAGTCCTAAGAATATTATCTTACTCAACAGTCATCACAATTCAACTTCACAGATTTCACCAAATCTGACTTCCCAGACTTTATGGTGTCTGCTATCTCTAGATGATACAAAATCTAGTTATCTCCAAATGTTACTCTGTCTGGTAGATGTTACACTGTCCGGCCTTTCCAAACGATATAAGATATGGCAACTTCCAGATGATACAAGATCTGACATTTCCCTAAATGCTATAAGATCTGGCCATAACAAAGTATTTGACTTTAAGTCAAATCACAGAGTTTTGTCATCTTGTTATAGATTTTTGTCATTTTCAAAATCAACAATAGAGCTTCCCTTAACAATCTCCCCCTTTTTGATGATGACAAAACAATCCTATAGATTTTGAAGATATATTATGCAACACAAAACGTTAGTCATATGCAATATCTCTTTAGGTGAGATAAAACCACACTAACATATATAAAAGCTATAATCACTATAATATGCATCCACAAGACAAAAAGTTAGTCTTGACAAGTCAAAAGAACTTTTAGAGAAATGGCATCCCTGTCAATCATTCAAATCATCATTGCAGTCAATGCAACCAATTAGCATCGCAATTCATCCATTCATTCAACCAGTCAAGAGTCAACCATTTCAAACTATTCAAGAATCAAGTTAAAACAAATTCAAACAAGAATCAAGTCAAAACAAATTCAAAAACAAAGCCAAGCAAAATATGTACTTTCTCCCCCTTTTTGTCATAATAAAAAAAATCAAGAGGGAGGGGAAACTCGAACAAAGTGAAGATTGTCCAACGACTGTACTATATGCTCCAACTTCTTGATCGTCTCCATCCATTGATCAATATCCACTTTCTTTGTCAACTGCTGATAAAACTCTTGAATAATAGAGTGGAGGGACTTTATCTGCATGTTGAAGTGGTTGTGATGTTGTAACAACTCAAGCTCCAAATCAGATTGACGAGACTTTAACTCAATAATAAGTCCAAGCAATTTTTTGAACTCGTCAGAATGATTCTGTTATGCTTGGGCTTCAGCATATAGTCTGAGGAAGATGATAGAATGTTGGAGCATTGGCCTGTTGGAATGTAGGAAAGGACGTACCAACTCCCCCTGTCTTGTGACTATCAACTTTACTTTTTGAAAGTGCTAGTACATACACCTAGAAGGGGGGTTGAGGGGGGTTGAATAGGTGTTCTTGTAATTATGTGCGGAAATTAAATTTGCAAGATAACTAAATGGAAATTAAGAACAGAGAGTTAGGGAAGAGAAAAGAACACAACAGTTATAGTGGTTCGGCTTTGATTAAGCCTACGTCCACTCTCAGTCTGACAGCCAATGGGCTGGAATTCACTATGTTTCAAGAGAGATTACAATATCAAGAACATGCTTCTCTACTCTCACGAAGCAGTAGTATTTCTCTCTTTTGAATATATGATGTGCACAATGACAAGTAGAGTGAATAGCTCAGACTATAGAAACTTCTCGTATGTTCTCCGTCTCTTTTACACCTGGAGACTAGTCCCTTAAATGCTTCCTCTTGCCTTGTTGACCGTTGCCACTTGCCAAAGAGGTTCTTCCAATCATACCGTTGGATAGAATCAATCAAGGGATCTCGAGCTGTTTTTAGAAACCGAGAAGAAAGAGTGTTAATCCTAATTGCCCATACAATCAGAATCTCCACTTTCCAAGTATGAGTACTTACTCAAAATACTTGCCTTTCAGTCGATCAAAGTATTCCATATATAATTAGATATACGACCGGAGAATCAACCCATCAACTATCCAAATGTATCTCACTTTGAGGATAAACCTTTAACCAAATATACTCCTTAGATATGATCGAGATATAAAGGATAAATTATCTAACAAATATTCAATAAGATCGAAGTCATAGTTTAGTATCAGATATTCCATACGATAGATATAGACGATACATGTTCTGATATCCTCCCAGATTGTGCGAATGACTTAACCAGACGATGTATGTTTTGACATTGTCCAGAAGGTGCGATAGTCTGTCTTCTTCAGCAAATAACACTTGCAAATAAAACTATGTTTTGTCAACTTCAAAACAATATGAAGAGATTTGCTAACAATCTCCCCTTTTTTGAAGATGATAAAACAACCCGGCAGTTTTGATAAATCCAGAACATACAAAACCTGTGATAGATATCAAGGAAAATCTTCGAAATAGAAGAACGTTAGTCTGTCATTGATAAGCCAAAAACTAGAACATAACAATCCAGTCAAGGTTCATAGCATAATTCAACTTCAAACCATCAAAACTTCAAACCTGCTCTTCTCCCCCTTTTTGACATCGAAAAAAGAAATAAGGAGCAGGAGGAGAACGAACAAGCTTGAACGAATCAATCGCCAACACAGACTATCCCAGCTTCAAGATGTCTTGGTGAAGGTCTTCCTTGACCTGAGCAACCTCACCCTTTGTAGCATTCAGAACAAAGCATGGCATAACACCAATTCAATCAAGCTTAGCCAATCGATATCTCATAGAGGTCAAACACAGCAACCAAAGGTCAAGTCAAAACCAGTTTAAAAATAATCTCTCAACAAACAAAAACTGCACTGTCGTATCCTTTTTGTAAAAAGTCAAGAGGGAAGGGAAACTCGAAAAAATGAAGATTTTCCAACAACTGCACCGTTTGTTCCAGCTTCTTGATCGTCTCAGTCCATTGATCAAAGTCCACTTTCTTGGTCAACTGCTAATAAAATTCTTGAACAATCGAGTGGAGAGACTGAATCTGCATGTTGATGTGATTGCGATGTTCCAATAACTCAAGCTCCAAATCAGATTGACGAGATTTTAATCCAGTTATAAGTCCAAGCAAATGTTTGAACTCGTCAGAATGGTTCGGTTGTGCTTGGGCTTCATCATATATAGTCTGAGGAAGCTGATAGAAGGTTGGGGCATTGGCCTATTGATATGTCAGAAAGGATGTACCAACTCCCCCTATCTTGTTGCTACTAAAATTGCTTTGATCGGTCCAATTTCTGAAGGCGGTCCTTTCAACTTCACTTGGTATTCTGCCAGTGTCATGTGGAGATTGAACAACGATCGATTTCCCATAGTGATATGACATATACTCAGCAACAGTGAGAGTATCATCATCAGAGTTGTCATCAGGAATGTTGTTTGTATTCTTTGTTAGAACTAGTGCAAATGCAACTGACTTCCCTTTATCCAACCACTTTTCTGAAGAAGTTGGCGTTGACATAATTCCAGGCCGACTTGTTTGAGGAGCAACAGCAAACGTCATCCTCATAGTAGCTTGGTCAACCTGCTTCTCTGCAGACTTTGAAGTCTTCCTTGAGGTGGACATGGTTGCAATCACAGACAATTTCTTTGTTGTTCGAGTAGAAAGATGAAAACTTTTGGAAGAGAAAACCAAGAAAAAACAAGTTGCTAGGTTTCCGGGCTAACGAAAAGTTTTCAAACGAAGAGGTAAGATCTCAACCGGTTTAAGGAGATAGAGTGTGCCTTTTGAGATTCAAAAGAAAACCGAATAAAATTTCCAAAATAACGAGTTGATAATCAAAAGATGCATTTATCACGCAACGATCAAGTAAATATACACCAAATAACAAACATACCTTAACATACTAAAAATAGATACAGGTTACCTTAAGACAGAATGATGGGAAGAGTCTGAACGTGCTAAAATGGCTGTGAGGCATGTGCTGCGAGCACCGTCTATCGCATAGACTATAATGATAGAATGTTCAATTGACTTCGAATTGATTCGAACAACCGTCGATCCAGAGGCTTAGTGAATATATCCTCGAGTTGATTCTGAGAATCAACAAAGGTAATTCTGACATCCTTCTTTTGAACGTGATCTCGAATGAAGTGGTGTCGTATCTCGATGTGCTTGGCCCTTGAGTGCATAATCGGATTTTTGTAAGGTCCATTGCACTTGTACTGTCACAGCGAATTTTCACACAATATTTCTTAATGCCAAAGTCTTGCAACTGTTGTCTCATCCATAGAATTTGGGAGTAACAACTCCCAAGAGCCACATATTCAGATTCAACTGTGGAGAGAGCAACAATATGCTACTTTCTGGAGAGCCAAGATATAAGTCGATCTCCTAGAAGTTGGCATGTTCTAGAGGTGCTTTTCCTGTTAATTTTACATCTTGCAAGATCTACATCTGAATAGCCAAGTAAAGTGAAGTTTCATTCTTTGGGATACCATAGACCCAACTTAGAAGTAGAAGAAATATATTTGATAATACGCTTAACACCAGACAGGTGTAATTCTTTAGGATTAGATTGATATCTAGCACACATACACATACTGAATAGAATGTCAGGACGAGAAGTAGTAAGATAAAGAAGTGACCCGATCATACTTCTGTAGAGTTTTTGATCTACTCCTTTTCCTTCTTCATCCTTCTCAAGTTTGGAAGTGGTAGCCATGAGAGTATCTGTCTTCTTACAATTCTCCAGACCGAACTTTTTAACAATGTCCTTAGTGTACTTCTCCTGATGAACAAATATTCCTTCATTCTGTTGTTTGACTTGTAGTCCCAGGAAGAAGGTGAGTTCACCCATCATGCTCATCTCGAACTCATTCTGCATATCACTTGAAAATTTCTTGCAAAGACTTTCATTAAGAGATCCAAAGATAATATCGTCTGCATAAATTTGAACTAATAGAAAGTCTTTACCTTCTCTATTGATAAACAATGTAGTCTCAACTTTACCTTTGTCAAAGCCACTCTTAATCAGGAAATTGCTTAGTCGTTCATTCCAGGCTCGAGGTGCTTGCTTCAAACCATATAAGGCCTTCTTCAGCTTGTAAACAAAATTAGGATGCTTTAAATCTTCAAATCCAGGAGGTTGTTCGACATAGACTTCTTCTTGGATGAATCCATTCAAGAAGGCACTTTTCACGTCCATTTGAAATAAGCTGAAGTTGATATGACAAGCAAAAGCAAGTAATAATCTGATAGCTTCTAATTCTACAACAGGAGCGTAGATTTCATCATAATCTATCCCTTCTTCTTGAGTATATCCCTAAGCTACTAGTCTTGCTTTGTTTATGACCACATTTCCTTCGTCATCCATTTTGTTTCTAAAGACCCACTTAGTTCCTATAATAGACTTTCCTTTGGGTTTAGGAACCAATTCCCAAACATCGTTGATAGCAACTGTCTGAGCTCATCTTGTATTGCTTTTATCCAGCTATCGTCTGTTAGGGTTTCAACTACCTTATTTAGTTCAATTTCTAAAATCAAAGCAATTGCACTTGATTCTTCATGATCTTCAGGAAGTGTAAAACGTTTTGATCTGGTACGAATTCCTTTTTCAAGATCTCCAATGATTAAATCAGTCGGATGACTGGACCTATGTTTCCAGTTTCTTTGAATTCTGGAGCTAGTTACTACCCTTTCTTGAGAACGTTCCGAGATGTCTGGAGTATCTTCTGGAAAATCAGAACTTGTATGTTCTGAGAACATGTCAGATTGTCCTGTCTTTGCACACTCTCATGAAATTTGACATTTATCGACTCTTCTACAGTCTGTGATCTCTTGTTGAATACTCTATAGGCCTTGCTAGATGTAAAATATCCCAGAAAGATTCCTTCTTCTGATTTCTCATCAAACTTCTTAATATTGTCGAAAGCATTTTTAAGAATAAAGCACTTACATCCAAATACGTGAAAGTAGGAGACATTCGGTTTCTTCTTTTTGTAAAGCTCATATGGAGTCTTTTGAAGAATTGGCCTTAGGAAAACCTTGTTAATGACATAGTAAGCAGTAGAAACAGCTTCTGCCTAGAAACTAGAGGAAACATTACCTCCGATCAGCAAAGTTCTGGCCATCTCTTGAAGGGATATGTTTTTGCTTTCTACTACCCTATTCTGCTGAGGAGTATAAGGAGAAGAGAAGATATGTTGAATTCCAAGATCATCACTTAACTTCGTAAAGTCCTGATTTTCAAACTCCTTTCCATGATCAGAATGTATCTTAGAAATCAAATATCCTTTCTCATTCTGAACTGTCTTAGCAAACTTTGAGAAGTAAAGAAATGTTTCAGATTTGTTTGCCAAGAAAAAAACCCAAGTAAATCGAGAATAGTCATCCACTATTACCAGATAGTATCTTTTACCTCCCAAACTCTATGTTCTTGTAGGTCCAAAAAGATCCATATGGACAAGCTACAGCTTGATCAGAAGATATTTGATTGACAAATTTAAATGAGCTTCTGACCTGTTTTCCCAATCTACATGGAGTACAAGGATCTAACTTCTGAAAAAGTAATTTTGGAAGGCCATGAGCAAGTCTCTTTGTTGAGATCTTAGCGATCTGTTTTAGGTTGGCATGTCCCAATCTTCTATGCTAAAGGCTGACTTCATCCTGTATTGAAACAAGACATTTCAAATTATCCAAATTCATGTCCAGAAGATAGATGTTACCATGTCGACGTCCAATAAAGGATTGCAGACTGTCTTCACTTGTTTCAGAACATATATTTTCTTGAAAGTTGATTTTATATCCGTAATCACAGAGTTGACTGATGCTCAACCAGATTGTACTTCAAGCCTTTCACAAGAGAAACATTGTTGATGATCAAGCTCCCAATCTTGACTGTTCCAAGTCCAATAATCTTTCCTTTTCCTTTGCCCCCAAAAAAGACTTTTCCTCCATTCGTTCTAACTATATTTGTGAAACAGTCAGAATCAACGGTCATATGTCTTGAACAGCCACTATCTAGATACCACTTGATTTTGTTCGAGATTTGTGAAAAGACAAAAGACTCAAGTTTTCTTTGGTACCCATACTTTCTTGGATCCTGCAGAGTTAGCACAAAATAAAGACTTTGCAAAATAATAACTAATCGGTTTCCATTTTAAAGAGTAGTCTATCTCAAGATTTTTTGAGCTGACATTCGAACGATCGAGGAAACTCTTCTCAACAGGTTTTACAAAAATCTTTTGGAAATGATTTTTGTAAACCTTCTTAGGAAGTCTATTTTTGAGTCTCTCTTTCACCTTTGGAAAATCAATTGAAGACTTTGTTTCTGGAGACATACCAAGACTAGCTTTGTTGAAATAAGGTCTTTGAACAGAAAGAATCTTTTCAAGTTTCTCAGAGCCAATAGAGAACTCCTTTGAAACATTTGAAATATATGTTTTCAAGCTTTCTCAAGAGACTCTAATTTTGTTTTTAAAACAGATAAAGTCTTTTCGAAACTTTCAGCCTTTTCTTTCCAAAACGTTTCCTATTACTTGAGTTTCAAGTTCTCATTTTTCAGCTCATAAACTCTTTTGAGAGAGGACTCTAGGCTAGAACATATTCGTCAATATATTTAGAAACTTTAGTTGGAATTCTCACCTGATCATTATGTTTTGAATCCGAGTATGAATTTGAATATGACTTTGCCATTAAGTAGATTTGTGCATACTCTTCATCACTGTCTTCACATTTAGTGTCACTCCATGCTTCAGTCTTTAGAGCTTTCTTATACTTTTCATTTCTCCCCCTCTTTTCTTTGAGTAAAGGACAGTTTGGCTTGATTTGTCCCTTCTTGTGGCAATTGAAGCATATTAGATCTTCGTTTGATTCATTCTCCTCAGGTTGTTTCTTTTGGTAGTTTGATCTTCTAAACTTCCTTCACTTCTTGTTAAGCTTTTTGAATCTTTTGATAAAGAGTGCCATCTCTTCATCATCTAAATAGTCATCGGACCCTGTATCATCAAAATCAACATTAGTTTTTAAAGCAATTGACTTCTTACCTTTTAAGTCCTCGCTCTCATCAGTTCTTTCAACTTCATAGGATTGAAGCGTTCCAACAAGCGCATCTACTGAGAGAGGTTGAGTTCTCTCTGATGGACGACTTGATGTGATCCCATTCCGTGGATAATCCTCATAGTAGTTTATTGATTTTCATGGGTTTTGATATGGGTTATCCTTGATATGCTAAGCCATTCACAAGTTCTGTGAACCGATTGAACATATTAAGAATAGACTCTCCGGCTTTCATTTTGAAAGCTTCATACTGTCCAAGCAAAATGTTTATCCTCGTTTCTTTTACATGATCAGTTCCCTCATAAGTGACATTCAGTCTGTCCCAGATTTCTTTCACTGTACCATAAGAAGAGATTCGATTATACTCAATAGGAGATAAAGCACAATAGATAGAGTAAATAGCTCTAATATCAAGAGCCTATCTCTTTGTCAGTTCAGCTTGTGACATCTCTCTAACTTCAGCATCATCTTCACTTTTTGGGACAATCCTTTTGTCGACTACGTCCCATTCCAAAGGATCCTTAGATCTTAGGAAGGCCTTCATCTTATTCTTCCAAATTTTGTAATCCTTCCCTTTGAAGTAAGGAGGTCTAGTGTGACTTTGTCCTTCCATCAACCCTAGAGCAACTGCACTAGCCATAGATCTTTAGGCTCTGAAGTAAAAACACTTCAATAAAAACAAGCTACTCAGCTCTGATACCAATTGAAAGTGCTAGTGCGTACACCTAGAAGGGGGTTGAATAGGTGTTCTTGCAATTATGTGCGGAAATTAAATTTGTAAGATAAACTAAATGGAAATTAAGAATAGAGAGTAAGGAAAAGAAAAGAACACAACAATTATTGTGGTTCGGCTTTGATTATGCCGACGTCCACTCTCGATCTAACAGCCAATGGGCTAGAATTCACTATGTTTCAAGAGAGATTACAATATCAAAAATAGGCTTCTCTACTCTCAGGAAGCAGTAGTATTTCTCTCTTTTGAATATACGATGTGCATAATGACAAGTAGAGTAAATAGCTCAGACTATAGAAATTTCTCGTATGTTCTCTATCTCTTTTACACCTGGAGACTAGTTCCTTAAATACTTCTTCTTGCCTTGTTGACCGTTGCCACTTGCCAAAGAGGTTCTTCCAATCATACCGTTAGATAGAATCAATCAAGGGATCTCGAGCTATTTTTAGAAACCGAGAAGAGAGAGTGTCAATCCTAATTGCCCATACAATTAGAATCTCTACTTTCCAAGTATGAGTACTTACTCAAAATGCTTGCCTTCCAGTCGATCAAAGTATTCCATATATATTTAGGTATACAACTAGAGAATCAACCCATCAACTATCCAAATATATCTTACTTTGAGGATAAACCTTTAACCAAATATACTCCTTAGATATGACCGAGATATAAAGGATAAAATATCCGACGGATATTCAATAAGATCGAAGTCATGATTTAGTATTAGATATTCCAGACGATAGATATATATGATTCATGTTCTAATATCCTCCCAGATCATGCGAATAACTTAACTAGATGATGTATGTTTTGACATGGTCCAGACGGTGCGATAGTTTGTCTTCTTCAGCAAATAACACTTGCAAATAAAACTGTGTTTTGTCAACTTCAAAATAATATGAAGAGATTCTCTAACACTTTTGTCTGTCCACTTTCTGAAAGCAGACCTTTCTGCTTCACCCTGTACCCTTTCTGTATCATGTGGAGATGGAACAATGCTCAATTTACCATGACATAGCATATAATCATCAACGGTAAGATCATCATCATCATCTGAACTATCATCCGGGCTGGGTATGGTATGCCTTATCGGAACTGGAGCAAACATGATCGCCTTTCCTTTAATCAAAGGCTTCTCTGATTGAATTGGAGTTGCCAAAACAATAGGCTTACTTGATGATTGAGAAATATCTCCGATACCAAGTAGCCCAACATTTGTTTGATTAGGTTTCTTTGCTGCAAAACTTGAAAATTTCCTTGAGGCAGACATGATGGCAATCGTGGATAAAATCTCTAATGTTCAAGTCAGAAAGTTGAAAACTTTTTGGAGGAGAATACCAGAGGAGAAAAAAAATCTGCTAGGGTTTCAAACGAAGAAAAGCTTTTGAGCAAAGAGGCAGAATCCCAAACGGTTTAAGGGGTGAGAGAATGCCTTTCGAAATTCAAAAAGAAACTGAATTTTGGAAAATGAGATTTCCAAAAACAACGATTCAACAATCAAGGGATGCATATATCACACAACGATTCAAATAGGCAAGTAAATATGCACAAAATAACGAACATACCTAATCACACCAAAAATAAAGATACGTGTTACCTTATGAACGAATGGTGGGAAAATTCCATATCATAAGCTCATGAGTCATAAGATATCATAGATGATAGCATTTCAAGAGTTGGACTGTTTGAGTCATTTGTAAGATCTGGAATGTTGTAAGATCTGAAGTATTATAAGATCTAAAACATTGTAAGATTTGAAGCGTTGTAAGATTTGGACCGATGTAACGTCTGAATTGTCATAAGATCTGAACCATTATAACATCTAGGATGTTATAAGATCTTAAACATGTAACGTCTAGAACATGGTAAAATCTGAAACTCAATCATTAGGAGATAAGATATTTACCTTGCTTTGTATGAATTTGAATGAATTCTTATCCAATGCCTTTGTGAAGATATCTGCCAGCTGATTATTGGAATTAATGAAAGTAACTCTAACATCCTTTTTCTCCACATGATCCCATATAAAATGATGCCGAATTTCATTGCGCTTGGCTCTAGAGTACAAAATAGGATTCTTTGTTAAGTCCATAGCACTGCTACTATCACATCTGATTTCGATGCATGATTTTGGAATCTTGAAATCAAGCAGTTGTTGCTTCATCCATAGTATTTGCGAACAGAAACTTCCAAGAGCAGCATCCTCTGACTCTACTGTTGAAAGAGCAACCATGTGTTATTTCCTTGACAACCATGATATAAATCATTCACCAAGCAGCTGACAAGTACCTTATATTCAATTTACAGCCTACTAAATCAGTATCTGAGTATCCAAGTAACGTGAAGTCTCAATCTTTTGGATACCATAATCCAAACTTTGAAATAGTTGCCACAAACTTTATGATTCGCTTAACAGCACTAAGATGTGACTCCTTGGGATTGGATTGATATCTAGCACATGAACATACACTAAACAAAATGTCAGGTCTAGATGCTATTAGATATAAAAGAGATCCAATCATACTCCTATATAGTCTCTGATCAACTTGTTTTCCGTCGATATCTTTGTCAAGCTTCAAAGTGCTTGACATGGGCATATCTATCTTCTTGCAATTTTCTTACCCAAATTTTGTCATAATCTCTTTGGCATACTTCTCTTCATGAATAAAGATGTCTTCTTCTGATTGTTTGACTTGCAATCCCAGGAAGAATGTCAATTCTCCCATCATACTCATTTCGAACTCATTTTGCATAGCTTTGGAAAAATTCTTGCAAAGAGTTTCATTTCAGGAGCCAAAGATAATATCATCAACATATATTGGAACTAAAAGAAAGTCTTTCTCCTTAGTCTTGACAGATAAAGTTATATCTACTTTGTCTTTCTCAAAACCATTCTCAAGTAAGAATTTACTTAACCTTTCATACCAAGTTCTGGGAGCTTGCTTCAGACCATAAAGTGCATTCTTCAGTTTGTAAACATGATCTGGCTTCTTCGGATCTTCAAAACTAGGAGGTTGTTTTACATACACCTCCTCTTGTATGAAACCATTCAAGAACGCACTCTTCACATCCATTTGTAATAACCTGAAATTTTTGTAACAAGCAAAGGCAAGTAATAATCGAATAGCTTCTAATCTTGCCACTGGTGCATATGTTTTGTCGTAGTCAATTCCTTCTTGTTAAGAATATCCTTTTGCTACAAGTCTAGCTTTATTTCGAACAACTTTGCCGTCTTCATCCAATTTGTTTTTGAACACCCATTTGGATCCAATGATAGATTTTCCTTTAGGTTTTGGGATTAACTCCCAAACATCATTGATTGCAAATTGTCTAAGCTCATCTTGCATAGTCTCAATCCAGCTTTCATCCGATAGAGCTTCATCTACATTTTTTGGTTCAACTTCGAACACAAGTGCTATTGCACTAGATTCTTCATGTGTCTGTGTTCTTTTTCTGACTCCTTTATTGAGATCACCAATGATAAGTTCAGTTGGATGACTGGACTTATGTTTCTCGTTTTACTGAAGAATTCTTCTAGACTTGGATGACATAGTCTCATATTCTTGTTGTTGAGCTTCCTCAAGTAAGTTCACGTTTGAGAAATCTTGAGAATGATCTGGAATATCAAGCTGTGGTTGAAGTGAATGTATTTGAATATCTTCGTGAAACTTGACATTCATCGACTCTTCCACAGTTTGAGTCTGCTTGTTGAAAACTCTGTAGGTTTTCCTGGTCATGGAGTAGCCAAGAAAAATTCCTTCATCTGACTTCATATCAAACTTTCCAACATGATTATTTGGATTCTTTAATATAAAGCAATTGCAACCAAAAACGTGTAAGTAAGAAACAATAAGTTTCTTATCCTTGAAGATCTCATAAGGTGTCTTCTTTGAGATAGGCCTGAGATAAACTCTGTTAATAATATAACAAGCAGTAGATACCACTTCAACCCAAAATTGAAAAGGCATGTTACTCTCTATCAGTAGAGTTCTAGCCATCTCTTGTAGAGACCTGTTCTTCCTTTCCACAATTCCATTTTGCTCAGGCGTATATGGAGATGAAAACACATGTTGAATCCCTATATCATCACAAAACTTGACAAAGTCTTGGTTCTCAAATTCTCTTCCATGATCAGTACGAATCCAATAAATAGTACAACCTTTCTCATTTTGAACTTTCTTGGCAAACTTAGAAAAGTAAGTAATAACATCAGACTTACTTGCCGAGAAGTATACCCATGTGAATCGAGAGTAATCATCAACAATTACCAAACAATACGTTTTGCCATCAATACTCTGAGTTCGAGTGGGTCCAAACAAATCCATGTGAAGAAGTTGTAAAACAAATCAGTACGAATCCGATAAATAGTACAACCTTTCTCATTTTGAACTTTCTTGGCAAACTTAGAAAAGTTAGTAATTACATCAGACTTACTTGCCAAGAAGTATACCTATGTGAATCGAGAGTAATCATCAACAATTACCAAACAATATGTTTTGCCACCAATATTCTGAGTTCGAGTGGGTCCAAACAAATCCATGTGAAGAAGCTATAAAACATGATCAATTGATACTTGATTTACCAACTTAAAAGAACTTCTGACCTATTTTTCCAACACATAAGATGTGCAAGTATTCTTCTTTTGGAATGCTAAACTGGGAAGGCCACGAACAATTTTCTTGGAAGAAATCTTGGCAATCTGCTTCATGTTGGCATGTCCAAGTCTTCTATGCCATAGATTTATTTCATCCTGAACAGAAATAAGACACTGCGAGTCATCTAGATTTATATCTAGCAAATAAATATTTCCATGACATTTCCTAAAAAAGGATTGTGAATTTTCCTTACTAGAACCATAGCATACGCCTTCTTGAAATTGAATTCTATAACCAACATTACACAACTGAGTAATACTGATAAGATTAGAGTTCAAACCTTTCACCAAGGATACATTCTTGATAGTTAGATTTCCAATCTGCACAGCCCCACATCCAACTATCTTCCTTTTGCTTTTTCCTCCAAAGGAGACTTTCCCTCCTTTTGTTTTGACTAGCTCAACAAAACAACTCGAATCACCTGTCATATGCCTTGAGCATCCACTGTCCAAATACCACTTTCTCTTACTCTTGGTGGTAACCTGTTAACAATAAAAATACTCACTTTTTCTTTGGTACCCAGATTTTCTCGGGTCCAGAATAGTTAGTGTAAACGAAGTTTGACCAGTTTTTCTTCACTGATCTTCACAACATGGGACAATCTCTTTCAAGATGTTCAGAGCAATTACATTTGGAGCACTTCAAAGAACTTCTCCCAGCAGGTTTTACAAAAACTCTTTGAAAAAGACTTTTGTAAGCCGTCTTTGAAGGTTTTCTTTCAAGTCTTTCCTTTACCTTAGGAAAATCGATTAAAGGAATGGTTTCAGGAGTCATACCTAAACCAGCTTTACTAAAATAAGGTATTTGAACATAAAGAAGTTTATCAAGCTTTTCTGAACCATTTGAAAACCTTTTTGAGAGATTTGAGAAATCAGCTTTAAGACAAACAACTTGATTCTCAAGAGATTTTGACTTCTCCTTAGTTGCAACCAGGCTTTTGTTCAAGCTTTCAAATTTTTCTGACCAAACATTTTCCTACTTTTGAAGTCTCATGTTTTCCTTCTTGAGCTCATAAATTCTTTTTAGAGATGATTCCAAACTAGAACACAACTCATCAATGTATTTGGAGACTCTACTAGGAATTTGGAAATTACTGACCTCATCATCTGGATCCGAATCTGAATCAGAACTTGCTTCTGAATCTGAATTGGATCATGCCATTAAACAAATGTTTGCAAACTTATCATCACTATTAGCAATACTCCAGGTTTCTGCTTTGAATGCTTTCTTATATTTTTCATTCCTTCCATTGCTTTACTTCAGTAAAGGACAGTTGGGTTTAATGTGTCCTTTCTGCCTACAGTTGTAACAAGTTACATCATTGTTCGCTTCATTATTTCATGATTGTCGGTTCTAAAAATTTTGTCTAGGCTGCCTTCTTTGGAGATTCTGCTATGGCTGTCTTTTCTAGAAATTCTGAGAGCTAGAATTTCTTGAGTTGAAGCTTCTTCCTCTATTGTTCAATTCTTGAACTTCTTCATTAGAAGAGCCATCTCTTCATCATCCAATGTTTCATTTGATCCTGCATCATAAAATTCTTCGTTAGATTTTAAAGCTATAGATTTCTTACCTTTCAAGTTTGGTTGTTCATCAGATCTTTCCACTTCGTAAGATTGGAGAGTTCCAATCAGTTCATCAATAGAAAGAGGTTGAATCCTCTGCGTCTTTCTGATAGAGATTTTCACTTGATCCCATTCACTTGAAAGTCCACATAGTAACTTGTTGACTTTCACTGGTCCTAAAATAGGTTGATCTTGATATGCGAGACCATTGACAATCTCTGTGAATCGACTGAACATATCTGAGATGCTCTCTCTAGGTTTCATTTTGAAGGCTTCCTATTGACCAAGTAGAATATTGATTCTTGTTTCCTTGACTCAGTCAATTCCTTCAAAAGTGATATTCAACCTTTCCCATATCTCCTTAACTATTTCACAAGAAGAGATACGATTATACTCCGCAGGAGATAAAGCACAATATAAAGAATAAATAGCTTGATTCATCCCTCCAGCTTCTACAGCATTTCTCTCTGGATTTGATGTAGCTTTAGGATTTACTCCTCTATCAACAACATCCCATTCCAATGGATCTTTTGATCTCAGGAATGCTCTCATTTTGTTTTTCCAAATGTTGTCGTCCTTTCCATCAAAGTAAGGTGCTCTGGCATAGCTCTGTCCTTACATCACTCCTGGAAAAAACACACTAGACATAGATCTTTAGCTTATAAGTAAAACACTTCAATAACAAGCAATAAGCTTTGATACCAATTGAATGATCTAGTGCGATCACCTAAAGGGGGGTGAATAGGTGATTTTAAAAATTCTTGCGGAAGTACAAAAATAGCACGTGAAGCGTGATATATGAGTGATGTATGAAGAGCACAATCAAAGAGTTAAGAGAGTAGATATCAAGACACAAGAATTATAGTGGTTCGGCTTAGCTCAAGCCTACGTCTACTCTGTCAGGCTGACAGCCTATCGACTGGATTCAACTATGAATCAAAAGAGTTATAAATCAGTTCCAAGACTTCAAAGAGTCTTCTGCTCTCACAAAGCAAGTATGTATCAACTCTTTTGTTTACAATGTAAGCTCACGGTAAATGAACAGCTCTAAACTTTGGAATTATACTCTCATCAGCTTCCTCTTGAAAGACTTCAAATATTCCCTTAAATACTCTTTCATGCCAATACAACTGTTGGCACTTTCTAAAGGAATTCTTCCAATCAACCCATTGGACAGAATCAAACAAGAATATCTCAAGCAATCTTCAGATCGTGTTAAGAGCCTGTCAATCCTGGTTGTCCATACAATCAGGATCTTGGTTTCCATAAGTGAATACTTGCCACATTTACCTAATCTTCAGCGAATCCATTTTGCCAATAATAATCTTCATAACTTTGGAATAATCAATCTTGTTAATCCTCAAATATCAGAGTCATAAGAATATTATCTTAGTCAACAGTCATCACAATTCAACTTCCCAGATTTCACCAAATCTGACTTCCCAGACTGTACGGTGTATGCTATCTCGAAATGATACAAAATCTGGTTATCTCTAGATGTTACTCTATCTTGTAGATGTTACACTATCTAGCCTCTCCAGACGATATCAGATCTAACAACTTCCAAATGATACAAAATCTGACATTTCCCCAGATGATATAAGATCTGGTCACAACAAAGTATTTGACTTTAAGTCAAATCACGGAGTTTTTCCATCTTGTTATAAAGTTTTGTCATCTTCAAAATCAACAATAGAGCTTCCCCTAACAGATCCTTCAATTGGTATCACAGCCTCATGCTTGTTTTTGAAGTGTTTTACTTTTGAGCTAAAGATATATGTCTAGAGTTTTTGTTCCAAGAGTGATGGAAGGACAGAGCTATGCTAGAGCACCTTACTTTGATGGAAATGAATATAACATTTGAAAAAATAAAATGAGAGCATTCCTAAGATCAAAAGATCCAATGGAATGGGATGTCATTGACAGAGGAATAAATCCCAAAGCTGCATCAAATCCAGAAAGAAATGTTGTAGAGGCTGGAGAGATGACTCAAGCTAAACTTATCAAAAGACAAAATATTGATGCCAAAACTATTTATTCCTTATACTGTGCTTTATCTCCTACTGACTATAATCGTATTTCATCTTGTGAAATAGCCAAGGAGATATGGGAAAGGTTGACTGTCACTTTTGAAGGAACTGCCTGAGTCAAAGAAATAAGAATCAATATTCTACTTGGTCAATACAAAGCTTTCAAAATGAAGCCTGGAGAAATTATCTTTGACATGTTTAGCCGATTCACAGAGATTGTCAATGGTCTTGTATATCAAGATCAACCTATTTCTGGACCAATGAAAGTCAAGAAATTACTACGTGGACTCTCAAGTGAATGACATCAAGTGAAAATTTCTATCAGAGAGACACAAGGGATTCAACCTCTTTCTATTAATGAGCTAATTGGAACTCTCCAATCTTATGAAGTGGAAAGATCTGATAAACAATCAGACTTGAAAGGTAAGAAATCTATAAATTTAAAATCTAATGAAGACTTTGATGTTGCAGGATCAAATGAGACATTGGATGATGAAAAAATGGCTCTTCTAATGAAGAAGTTCAAGAAATTGAACAATAAAGGAAGAAGGTTCAACTCAAGAAATTTTGGTTCTCATATTCCATATAAGACAGCCAGAGCAGAACTTCCAGAAAAGATAGCCAGAGCAGAACTTTCAAAGAAGACAGCCTAGGTAGAATTTTCAGCATAAATAGTCATGGACAATGAAGCCAATAATAATGTAACTTGTTACAATTGTAGGCAGAAAGGACACATCAAACCCAACCGTCCTCTACTGAAGCAGATTAAAGGAAGAAATGCAAAATACAAGAAGAAAGCACTCAAAGCCAAAACTTGGAGTGATGCTGAAAGTGATGATAAGTTTGCAAACATATGCTTAATGGCACGATCAAATTCAGATTCAAAAGCAAGTTCAGATTCGGATTCAAATCAAGATAATCAGGTCAGTAATTTCCAAATTCCTATTAAAGTCTCTAAGTACATTGATGAATTATGCTCTAGTTTGGAATCATCTCTGAAAAAAATTTCTGAGCTTAAGAAGGAGAAATTGAGACTTCAAAGACAGAAAAATGTTTGGCCAGAAAAATTTGAAAGCTTGAACAATAGTTTGGTTGCTACAAAGAGGAAATTAGATTCTCTTGAAAAGCAAGTTGTTTGTCTCAAAACTGATTTTTCAAATCTCTCAAAAAGGTTTTCAAATGGTTCTGAAAAGCTTGATAAACTTCTTTCAGTTCAAAGACCATATTTTAACAAAGCTACTTTAGGTATGACTCCTGAAACCGTTCATATAATTGATTTTCCCAAGATAAAGGAGAGGCTTGAATGAAAACCTTCAAAGGAGGTTTACAAAAATCATTTTTAAAAAGTTTTTGTAAAACCTGTTGGGAGAAGTTCTCTGAAGTGCTCCAACTGTAATTGCTCAGAACATCTTGAAAGAGAATGTCCTCTGATAAGAAGATCAGTAAAGAAAAACTGGTCAAACTTTGCTTACACTAACTATACTGGACCTAAGAAAGTCTAGGTACCAAAGAAAAAGTAAGTACTTTTATTGTTAATAGGTTACCACCAAGAGCAAGACAAAGTGGTACTTGGATAGTGGATGCTCAAGGCACATTACATGTGATTCAAGCTGTTTTGTAGATCTAGTCAGAACAAAAGGAGAGAAAGTCTCCTTTGGTGGAAAAAGCAAATGGAAGATAGTCGGATGTGGAACTGTGCAGATTGGAAATTTGATTATCAAGAATGTTTGTTTGGTAAAAGGTTTGAATTATAACCTTATCAGTATTAGTCAACTTTGCGATGTTAGATATAGAATTCAATTTCAAGAAGGTTTATGCTATAGTTCCAGCAAGGAATCCTCACAATCATTCTCTGGAAAACGTCATGAAAATATTTATCTACTGGATGTGAATCCAGATAGCTCGCAGTATCTTATTTCTGATCAGGATGAAATAAATCTATGGCATAGAAGACTTGGACATGCCAACATGAAGCAAATTGCCAAGATCTCCACAAAGAAGATTGTTTGTGGCCTTCCTAACTTGGCATTTCAAAAGAACAATTCTTGTACTTCCTCCGAGTTGGGAAAATAGGTCAGAAATTCTTATAAGTTGATAAACTAAGTATCAATTGACCATGTTTTACAGCTACTTCACATGGACTTGTTTGGACCAACTCAAACTCAGAGCATTGGTGGTAAAAGTTATTGTCTGGTAATTGTTGATGACTACTCTCATTTCACATGGGTATACTTCTTGGCTAGTGTGTCTGATGCTTTTACTTACTTCTCAATGTTTGCCAAAAAAGTTTAAAATGAGAAAGGTTGTACTATTTCTTGAATACGCACTGATCATGGAAGAGAATTTGAGAACAAAGACTTTGCCAAGTTTTGTGATGATACAGGGATTCAACATGTATTTTCATCTCCATATACACCTGAGCAAAATGGAGTTGTGGAAAAGAAGAATAGGTCACTACAAGAGATGGCCATAACTCTATTGATTGAGAGTAACATTCCTTCTCACTTTTGGACTAAAGCAGTGTCTACGGCTTGCTATATCATAAATAGGATGTATCTCAGGCCTATTTTAGAGAAGACCCATTATGAGATCTTCAAGGATAACAAACCAATTGTTTCTTACTTTAGTGTTTTTGGTTACAATTACTTTATATTACAAAATCCTAATGACCATGTTGGTAAGTTTGATATGAAGTCAGATGAATGAATCTTTCTTAGATACTCTATGACCAGCAAAGCTTACAAAGTTTTCAATAAGAAGACTCAAATTGTGGAAGAATCAATGAATGTGAAGTTCCATGAAGATAATCAATTACATTCACATCAAACACAGCTTGATGTTCCAGATTACTTTCAAGACTTCTCAAACTTGAACTTGCCTGAGGAAGCACAACAACGAGAAGATGAGATTGTGTCATCCATGTCCAGAAGAATTCTTCATTCAAATTGGAAACACAAGTCTAGTCATCCAACTAAACTTATTATTGGCAATCTCAATAAAGGAGTTCGAACGAGGTCATAGAGATATGAAGAATCTAGTGCAGTAGCACTTGTGTCTGAGGTGGAACCAAAGAGTGTAGATGAAGCTCTATCAGATGAAAGCTGGATTGAGGCCATGCAAGATGAGCTCAGACAATTTGCAATCAATGATGTTTGGGAGTTAATTCCAAAACCTAAAGGAAAATCTATTATTGGAGCAAAATGGGTGTTCAGAAACAAATTGGATGAGGAAGGCAAAGTTGTTAGAAACAAAATCAGACTGGTAGTAAAAGGATACTCTCAACAAGAAGGAATTTATTATGATGAAACCTATGCACCAGTAACAAGGTTAAAAGCTATTCGATTATTGCTTGCCTTTGCTTGTTACAAAAATTTCAAGTTATTCCAAATGGATGTAAAGAGTGCATTCTTAAATGGCTTCATACAAGAGGAGGTGTATGTAAAGTAACCTCCTGGTTTTGAAGATCCGAAGAAGCCAGATCATGTATACAAACTGAAGAAGGCACTTTATGGTCTGAAACAAGCTCCCAAAGATTGATATGAAAGGTTAAGTAAATTTTTGCTTCATAATGCTTTTGAGAAAGGCAAAGTTGACATAACTCTATTAAGAATGAAGGCAAGAATTTTCTCTTAATATAAATATATGTTGATGATATTATCTTTGGCTCTTCAAATGAAACTCTTTGCAAGAATTTTTCCAAAGCTATGCAAGATGAATTCGAAATGAGTATAATGGGAGAGTTAACATTCTTTCTGGGATTTCAAGTCAAACAATCATAAGAAGATATATCCATTCATCAAGAGAAGTATGCAAAAGAGATTGTCTCAAAGTCTGGCTTGGACAATTGCAAGAAGACAGAGACGCCCATGTCAAGCACCTTGAAGCTTGACAAAGATATTGACGGAAAACAAGTTGATTAGAGACTATACATAAATATAATTGGATCTCTTTTATATTTAACAACATCTAGACCTGACATTTTGTTTAGTGTGTGTCTATGTGCAAGATATCAATCTAATCCTAAGGAGTCACATCTCAGTGCTGTTAAGCGAATCATAAAGTATGTGGCAACAACTTCAAAGTTCGGATTATGGTCTCCAAAGGATGAATACTTCACACTACTTGGATATTCTGATGCTGATTTAGCAGACTGCAAATTAAACAGAAAAAAGTACTTCAAGTACTTGTCAGCTGCTTGGTGAACAACTTATATCTTGGCTGTCAAGGAAACAACACACGGTTGCTCTATCAACAGTAGAGTTAGAGTATGTTGCTCTTGCAAGTTGTTGTTCTCAAATATTATGGATGAAGCAGCAACTACGTGATTTCAAATTTCCAAAATCATGCATAGAAATCAAGTGTGATAGTACAAGTGCTACGGATTTAACCAAAAATCCAATTCTGCACTCTAGAGCCAACCATATTGAAATTCGGCATCATTTCAACGGGACCATGTGGAGAAAAAGAATATTAGAGTTACTTTCATTGATTCCAAAAATCAGCTGGCATACATCTTCACAAAGGCCTTGGACAAGAGTTCTTTCAAATTTATATGGAGCAAGCTGAACATCTTATCCCCTAATTAATGAAGCTCAGATGATATCATGCTCCAGACATTACAATGTCTCAGATCTTACAACGTCTCAGATGGTCAAACTCTTGAATTGCTTTCGTTTATGATATCCTATGATTCAGGAGCTTATGATATGAAATTTTCCCGCCATTCTTTCATAAGGTAACATGTATCTTTAGCATGTTGTCGTAAGTCCGTTATTTTGTGAATATTTACTTGCCTATTTGAATCGTTGCATGAAATATGCATTCCTTGTGTGATTGACAGAATCGTTGTTTTTGGAAATCTTATTTCTCAAATTTAGTTTCTTTTTGAATTTCAAAAGGCTTTCTCACCCTATAATCGTTTGGGATTCTGCCTCTTCACTTCAAAAGCTTTCTTCTCTGAAACCCTAGCACACTGTTCTCTCCCGTGGTATTCTCTTTCAAAGTTTTCAACTTTCTGACTCGAACAATGGAGGAATTATCCACAATTGTCATTATGTCTACTTCAAGGAAATTTTCGAGTTCTGCAACAAAGAAACCTGACCAAGTCAGCGTTGGGATGCATGTTATCGGAGATGCTCCTCAATCAACAAGTAAGCATGTTATTCTGTCAACTCCGACTCAATTAGAGAAGCTTTTGAATAAAGGAAAAGCGATCATGTTTGCTCCAATCACGACGCAGCGCACAATACACATTCCAGATGACAGTTCAGATGATGATGATCTTACTGTTGCTGATTATATGTTAGGTCATTATGGTAAATCGATCATTGTTCGATTTCCACATGACATAGAAAGGGAACAGGCCGAAGCTGAAAGGTCCGCTTTGAGAAAGTGGACAAACAAAAGCAGAGTTGATAGCCACAAGATAGGGGAGTTAGTACATCTCTTCCTACATTCCAACAGGTCAATGCTCCCACCTTTTATCATCTTCCACAAACTATATATGCTGCAGCTCTTGCACAATAGAATCATTATGACGAGTTCAAACAATTGCTTGGACTTATTATTGAGTTAAAGTCTCGTCAATCTGATATGGAGCTTGAGATGTTACAACATCATAATCTCTTGAATATGTAGTTACAGTCTCTAAATTCTATTGTTCAAGAGTTATATCAGCAGTTGACAAAGAAAGTGGATGTTGAACAATGGATGGAGACCGTAAAGAAGTTGTGGCAGATAGTGTAGTTGTTGGATCATCTCCACTTTGTTCGAGTTCCCCCTCCCTCTTAAACTTTTTCATTATGACTAAAAGGGGGAGAAAGTGCAGATTTTGTTTTGTTTTTTAAACTGGTTTATTTGTTTATGCATGGATAGTTTTGTTTGATAGCTTGTTTTGGTTGACTCTTTGACTGGATGACTTGAATGGATGAATCGAGATTTTATGTGGATGTGTCTGATTGCAATGATGATTGTGTGATCTGAATCGTTGACAGGGATGTTATTTTCCTTAAGATTCAATGTGAAGACTAACCTTTGTCTTGTGGATGTAGATTGCAGATTTGCTTAAGTACTTTCTAGATACTGCTAACATGATATATTGCAGGATTTATAAAGTCTCATATCTGCATGATAGCTTTATCTCACTTTAGAGATATTTCATATGGTTAGTATTTTGTGTTGTAGAATATATTTTCAAAATCCGCAGGATCATTTTATCATCATCAAAAAGGGGGAGATTGTTAGAGAAAGCTCTATTATTGATTTTGAAGATGACAAAACTCAAGGACAAGATGATAAAACTCAGTGACTCGACTTGAAGTCAAATAAAAAAGTTGTGGCCAAATTTTGTATCGTATGGAGAGGCCAGACATTATATCGTTTGGAGATGTCAAATATTATATCGTCTGGAGAGGCTAGATAGAGTAACATCTGGATATGTCAGACAGAGTATCATTTGGAGGTAGCAGACACCGTAAAGTCTGGGAAGTCAGATTTAGTAAAATTTGGAAAGTCGGATTGTGACGACTGGTTGAGTAAGATGGTATTCTTACGACATTGATACTCATGGATTTCAGATAGCATACTAGTGGATTAACAAGATTGATTATTCTCATCAAGACTATGAAGATTACTATTGATATTCTGGATTCTCTTAAGATCGGGTGAATGTGGCAAGAATTCACATATGAAAACCAAGATCCTGATTGTATGGGTGACTAGGATTGACGGGCTCTCATCATGATCTGAAGATTGCTCGAGATCTCCCCGATTGATTGTGGGAGATATTTCAAGTCTTTCAATGAGCGCTGACGAGAGTATAATTCCAAAGTTCAGAGCTATCCATTTACTGTGAGCTTACATTGTAAACAAAAGAGTGTGATACATATTTGTTTTGTGAGAGCAGAAGAATCTATGAAGTCTTGGTCCTGAATTATAACTCTTTTGATTCATAGTGGAATCTAACCAATAGGTTATCAACCCGAGAGAGTAGACATAGGCTTGAGCAAAGTCGAACCACTATAAACTCTGTGTCTTGATCTCTTCTCTTAACTCTCTTATTGTGCTTGTAACTCTTGTTATTTCACTCGTATATCACGCTTATAAAAAAATTATTTGCATCGCATGGTCTTATCATAATCTTACCACGTGTCACCACACGTGTAATCGAAAGAGTTTCTAGAAGACAGGTGGTTGTGCTACGGATAATAAAATTTCAAAATTGACAGGTGGTTGTGCTGGGGATAATAAAACTTCAAAATCGACAAGTGGTTGAGTTGAAGATAGCGGACTGATATATATTCTCTCAGAAATCAAATTTTCGAATCACCTTACTTCTAATTTTAAAAATTTTGGGTTGTTGTCTCTAAGTCTTTATAAATAGAAGGGGGTGGCTTTCAGAAAAAGGGCTGAAAAAATCGGAGAGAGAGAAAAGAGAGTATGGATTTTTTGAAGTCTTTTGCGGTGAAAAAATTTAGGGAGAAGTCTTTTGCGGTGAAAAATTTTGTGAAGTCTCTTACTAGTCAAAATTTAGGGGAAGCTCTTCTTGGTCAACAACTTTTTGGGGTTTTTTTTCTGCACAATGGGGAGTGAGACGTGTGTGAGAGATTGTGTGGATTTTTTCTTCTTCTGGGGGGTTCTCTAAAGGAAACAAAAGATTGGGGGAAAAGTCAAAAAGGAGGGACCACCTGCAAGCAAAAGAAAAGTGTTCCAAAGAGAGAAAGGAGGAGAGTTGAACAGCAAAAAAAAGAGACAAAAAGGAGCACACGTAGCAGGGAAGGAGACAATCCACAAAAAAGTCATCTTTGCCTTTCTCTTCTTTAATCCTTGTTTGCTTCAGTGAAGGTCAAAGGAAAAGGATGAACGAAGAAACCAATTTTTCCGCAAATATCCAAGGATTCTTCAAGAATTGTCGTCGTTGTTTTCCGTTCGTGATCCACATCCATCGATTCAAATTTGAGAGCATCTGCAAACTTGGTAAGCATCAATTTCAACTTTGAATTCGATATCGTTTTTTTTTTTTTAATTTGGACTAACGTATCTTTTTGGTTGTTATAGGCATATTCAATAAGGTTTCATTATTTGAAATTTAAAATAATTATCAATTTGGTCCGTGAGATGACGAACTATTTTGCTTAATTATTTTAGATTTTCTTTTTAGATTGTTTGAAATCTAGTTGAGTAAGTTTTCTTTTTTTGGATTGCGATTATTTGAGGGTTGCGATATCCATTAATTTATGACGCGAGATGACATATTATTTTTTCGGATATCGCAATCTCTTCAAGTCTTTTGCGTGAATTTTATTCTATTTGAGATCTTATTTTTTAAAAAAAAAATTGAAAACACAAAAAATAGGATTTGATAGTTTTTCTTAGGATCACATGTTTGATTTAGGATATTCATTTTAATTTAGAATTTTCTTGAAAATATGAAAATCATGCATTTCATGTAGGTCATGTCATGTGCCATATAATTTGCACGTTAGAAAGTGCATGTCATATAGAGATTACGTGCATATATCTCATGCCACGTCATCTAGAAATTGCATGTTTAGGTCATAAAAGCTTCATATCGTATTTGAATAAAGCATATAGAAGTCTAGGATTATTCAATGCATGTCATATTAAGTTAGAATTCATATTCATATTAGATCATTTAGTTTTAAATTTTCTTGCATTAAGTTAGTAGTAGGTTTAATTTAGATATTTATCTAATTTCGAATTTTGATTAATAAATAAAAAAAAATAAAAAAGCATTCTCATGTCATGTAGATAAACACATGTTTTCGATTAATTTAGCTAAGTCACATGTTTAGGACTAAAAAGTTAGTGTTGTACAATGCATGATATGTTAGATTAGAATGCACGTGATTATCGATTTTCAAATTTTGACCTTCTTAACATAGGTTGGATGTTCTTTTAAGGCATTTAATAATTTCTAATTTTAAAAAATAAAATAAAATAAACTTTTGCTTGTCGCTTAGATAATTGCATGTATTAGATTAATAACAAGTTCAGTTTAGCCATTTATCTAATTTCGAATTTTTTAATAAATGGAAAAATATCAAAAAATGTCATTCGCATGTCATTTAGATAATTATATGTCTTCAATTAGTCTAGTTGAGTCGCATGTTACATTTATTAGTTTAATTTAGAATTGCATAACATATTAGGTTAGTCACATTTAGGGTTAGATTTTTATCATAAGCATCACATGTTAGAATAGTTTTTTTGCATTTTTAAAAAGTTCAAATCCCAAAAAAAGTATAAAATCTCATTTACATGTTTAGTTAATTTGTGTGTTAGGATAACAAAACCAAAAAAAAAATCATCTATTGTTTTTCATTAAGCGTTCTTATAAATATTTGTGCACCCGCGTGGTCATCATCCATGTTAGGGAATAAAGTTAAAACTAATTCAAACTGCCTACAAAAATATTATTTTGAAATAAAAGAAAATGTACTCAAGTCCCCAAATTCATAATCGCTGGTTCATAGGGGTAAAGTACAACTCTCTGTGTTTTACATAAGTTTCTAATCGACCTACCATAAATAGATTAGCGGCGACTCCAACTAAAATCAATTTGCATGTTAAGAACTGACACCTAAGTCACAAACTGGTATGAGCTTGGGAAAGCTTGAGTTAAGTTAGACTTAGCAATCCATTAGCCGAACCCTAGGTGGTGCACCTTCAGAGAGGTCATGACAGTACTAGATGGGTACTCATCGGATACATGGTAATGGGTAGTCCAATGCAACTTGATTGGTAGGCACATGCGAGTGGTGCATGGCACAATGAGAAATCTAGATTGTGATAAGGGAACTCACTGAGATTTATATCTCATTCGTTGTTGTTGACCTCATTTTTAGGTCCCAAGCTTGGAGAGGGTAAATAAGGACCATAATCAAGAAAAGCTACTAGGGTTTATCGCGTGCTTGGAATTGGGGCATGATAGCCACAGTTGATTTGGTATCAGAGCCGGTTAAAACTTGGAGCGATAAGGTTGAGTTATGTTTTTCTAGGTAGCAAGTTGGGGACTTGCTTTCGGTATGAGCACTTAGTGAAGTATTGCGGAGTATCGCATCCATGCCTCGATCATAAATGATACGAGATGTGTATGATAAAGACATGAGTGTGTACTAGAGTAGGAAATTCATATGATTGCATGGTTTTACGTTTGCCTGCGCTGACATAATATGGGACATGTGCAGTAAGGTCGGCCGTTGGACCTCGATAGTGTTGGTTTGTGAGTACCGTTAATGAAGGATTTGAATCGCATGCTAGGTATCACATGTTGTCTGTGTAAAGCGTTGTTGGGAATCGCTCGCTTTTTGGATAGGTGTGAATAGCATGTTGCTATTGCATGCTGATTGTGGCTTGCTTTGTGTATCGCTTGCCGTTGAAGCGTGTTATGTATCACACATTAGTTGTGGTTTGCTAGGTATCGCTCACCGTTTATGGCTTGCTATGTATCGCATGCTATTTAAATTGCTGAGTATCGCTTGCCCCTTGTTGATTATAGATAATTGTCATTCCAAACATCTAACAAATGTGGTTGGGGTTGTGGAATCAACTTTTAAATCTCAAGGACATTAGGGACCAGAGACCATTGATGAAAAGAGTGACTATAGGTCGCTTTGGCGTGGGAGGTTATACTCGAGGCCTCCCTAGGATTGAGGGTATCCTGTAGTACCTTGACAACCTTCGGGGCACAGTGGCCCAATAGGCCTAGAATTAGGATGCCATTGTTGTAGTTGCTGCTGTTGTGACAAATGCCGTTGTTTCTGCAGTGTTGAATACTACTGCAGGCCTGGTGCCCGCTGTAGGTGCTGCCGCTGAGGATATTACAGCTCATGGCCCTAATCCCATCCCAACCATTGAAGGTGGGAATGAGGAGAAATGGGTGCAGAAATAGATGGAGCAATTTCTTAAACAGAAGCCTTCACCGTTCTTTAGAAGAGGCGACCCGAAAGCTACCATCTCTTGGCTCTGGGGAATTAAGAAGGTGTTCTCGGTGATGAGGTGCACTGATGTTGATAAAGTGGTCTTGGTAGTTTATCATTTGGAAGATG
>JAGKPW010000401.1:0-15550 GCA_019926035.1 Melaleuca alternifolia | reverse complement strand
GAGGAGGAAGCTCAGGACCAGCAGGTGCCGGACCCTCAGGATCAGGAGGAGGATTGGGACCAGGAGCTGGATCGACTGCTGGAGATGGAAGACCCGGGGTCCGATGAGGACCTGGAGGACGTCGGGGGATACTCGCCGCCGGATGTCCCCTTTGAACCGGATGAATTACCCGAGGACGAGGAAGAGTACGAACTAGGAGTGAATCCTGAGGCTCCTCAGAGTAGGGGAGAGGTCATAGACACTGATGTCCAGGAAGACGGGCTGATCGTCGAATTCCACCGGGAAACGGGGTGGATCTGGAGCACTTGGAGGGATATCTGGTACCCACACCAGCACGTGAAGGTCTACTCAGGGTTCCAGGAAACCGAACTAGAACTCTTACACGAGAGGTGTGAGGTGCCGCAAGGGGGCTACCTGTCGGACTTTAAAGACCCCGAATGAGAGGACGATTCAGAGGACGGTACGGTAATCGACGAGAAGCCTTCATGTGAGAGGACTTGGCCCAAGCCCCCGACCACTCCTTAGGATAGCCTTAGTCTTCCCTAACTTAGACCGCAACTTTTGTGTGTATAGCTGAGCGGTGCTAGTGTACGTAGGTCTTGTATGACTCTCTTTTGGACCACCCCCCCTCTCCCGTACTTGTGATGTGTACCCTTTTTGAAGAACCTTATGGTATTAGAACTGACGGCGATCTTGGATTGTAAAATTGATGCTGATGGAATGAAAAAACGTTTCCTGAAAAGTGTGGTATTTAATTGGATCCTGAAGTAATTGCTACGACCCCGAAACCGGGGCGTGACAGCTTGGTATCAGAGCCAGGTTGTGACCTAGGAAAAGGTCACCTAGTTGGAGTGATAAGGAGCGACATTTATTCAAGATGGACAGTTGGCAGCACACACTCTACCGAAACTGTGAACCTTGGTTAGGTCTGACCACTAGGATAGGGGACCAGACTGAGGTTAGCTCAAGACCCCCACTTGACCTTAGGTTTTGTGTCAATTGTTTAGTTGCGTTGGCACGGTATGGGACGTGTGCAGCAAGGCCGGACATTGGCTAGAGACCATAGGGCTTGGTCTACGCCGGACTCGACCTGGGCGGTATGGGACGCACAGGGCGAGGTCAGGCGTGTGACGTGACGTTTGGTTTAGCTAAGTTGGCACGGTCTAGAACGTGTGCAGCAAGGCCGAATCTGGACTTGTAGTGCCGGAGGGCACGTGGCCGTTGATCGGCGTGGCGAGGCTCGGCCTCTGCTGTTGTGACAATGATCCCCCTTTTGAGAAGGTGTGGTGTTTCTGTCACCGCCTGCGTGGCAAAAGTGCGTGGCACCGAGTGAGGGTGGCCACTGATGCACTGGAGTCGAGTTCCTGACGAGGTTTCGACTAGACCCGTGGGGTCGTGTTGTCCTACGAGGATAGGACGGGTGTTGATGGTGGTTTCCAACACCGAGTGTTGATGGTGGGTTCCAACACTGTCATAGTATGCGATACTATGTCTCCTTTCGAGGTCAATAGGGTGTTTTTAAACGATCTATTTTGGTAGATCTAGCTGTAGTGCTTACCCCTGTTGAATTCCTCAAGGAGTGTCAAAAGCATTGTGATGCTGTAAACAGGAAGACCAGATGGTCAGACCGCGGGGGAGACCTCCGCGTAGAAGGGCGACGATTGGTCACTTCGGGGTGGGGGAGGATGAACCCCAAGAAGATCCCCGTGTTGAGAGACTCGTGAGAACGGTGGAGGATCTGCGGGAGGAAGTCCGCCAGCAAGCAAGAAATCAGGACGCCGCAATCGCAGCTGCGGTAAATGCCGCCTTAGCTGCCGTACGGAATGAGAATGCTGCCGCGGCCCAGGGATCCGCCGTGCGAGTCGACGAGCAGGAAGTTGAGGTTCCGGCCCCTGCTCCTTTGGCTGATGGTACGAATGGGGAGAGGAGGAAACAGAGGCAGGTCGGACAATTCCTAAAGTTGAAACCCCCAGTCTTTACCGGAATGGGAGACCCTGGAGCAGCAGAGGAATGGCTGTTGGAGCTTGAGAAGATATTTGAGGTCATGGAGTGTTCAAACGAAGATCGAGTGACACTCGCGGTGTATCAACTACAGGGGAATGCCCGACATTGGTGGAGGGTCACTAGAAGTATCGCCTTTCCTGGAGGCGCAGTACCTAACTGGGAGGATTTCGTTGAAACTTTCAACGAGCAATATTTCCCCGAGGCAGAGAGAGACGCGAAGCTCGCCGAGTTTCAGAGACTGCGGCAGAATAACCTGACAGTGCTGGAATATGAGGCACAGTTTACCGCCCTGGCCAAGTATGGCAAGAAGTTGATCGAGGATCCAGTGGACAGGGCGAAGAAATTTCGGGAAGGGCTGAAACCCGAAATCAAGTCCCAGCTTGCTCCCTTCAACCTACGGGATTACAAGGAGGTGTTCACAAGGGCTCAATTGGTTGAGAAGGACCTAAACGAGAGAGTAGCCGCGTCTGGATCGCGAGCATTCGCGGGTAGAGATGCTAGTAGATTTCGGCATGTAAAGAAGCCGGCAGCAGGGGTGAAGAAGCCCTTTCCAGCTATACGAAACGGGGGATCAGGAAGCCCCCCTTTCGTCAAGGGAATTGGTGCCGACAGTGTGGAAAGACGCACTAACCGGGACCCTGTCCCCCGAAGAGCGAGGGATGCTACGGGTGTGGCCAGCTGGGCCACATGGTCCGTGATTGTCCCCAGCGCGCTCCTAGAGCGCAGCCTCAGCAGCAGGTCGGGCAGCTAGCAGGCCTAGCGCCGCCTCTTTTGATGGACCGACCCTCGGCGCAGGGAAAAGTCTATGCGGTGACCAGACATGAAGCACAGAACTCGGGAGGAGTCATAACAGGTACCGTCTCCTTACACCGCAGTTCTGCTTATGCTTTGTTCGACACGGGGGCTACCCACTCGTTCGTCGCTGAGCGTTTTGTGGAGTTAGTAGGGTTGCATGTGGAACCCTTAGCTGTTGTTTTGAATGTCTCGACGCCTCTGCATGTTCACATGTTATCCGTTAACGGATGCAAGGACTGCGAGTTAGAACTCAGCGGAGTTAGAAGTTCGATTGATTTGGCGGTTTTAGATTTGCGTGATTATGATGTTATTATTGGCATGGATTGGTTGACTAGACAGAAAGCTACGGTGGACTGTTCTAGGAAACTTGTAAGGTTCTGCCCGACTGAGGACTCGAGTTACGAGTTCCTCAGAGGTCACGGCGGACCTTCAACCGCAATTATCTCTTCTTTGGAAGCGACGCGGTTGTTAGTGGATGGCTGTCAAGGCTACCTAGCTAGTGTTGTTGACACGATGGTCGAAGGACCAGTGTTAGAGGAGATCGTTATAGTTCGGGAGTTTCCCCACGTTTTTCCGGAGGAATTACCTGGGTTACCCCCAGAGAGGGAAGTAGAGTTTGCTATCGAAGTGCCTTCCGGGACGGAACCGATCTCTAAGGCTCCCTACCGGATGTCACTCTCAGAGCTGAAGGAGTTAAAGGTGCAGATGCAAGAACTACTGGATAAAGGATTTATCCGCCCAAGTGCGTCACCCTGGGGTGCGCCAGTCCTCTTTGTAAAGAAAAAGGATGGGTCCTTAAGAATTTGCATTGATTACCGACAACTGAATAAGGTAACAGTCAAGAATAGATACCCGTTACCCAGGATTGACGATTTATTTGATCAGTTGCAAGGAGCCAAGGTCTTCTCGAAGGTTGACCTGAGGACGGGATACCACCAATTAAGGATTAAAGAGGAGGATATCCCGAAGAGTGCCTTTCGAACTCGTTATGGACATTACGAGTTCACAGTAATGCCGTTTGGATTAACCAACGCTCCAGCTACTTTCATGGATTTGATGAACAGGGTGTTCAGGGAGTACTTGGACAGGTTCGTCATAGTCTTCATCGACGATATACTGATCTATTCAAAGAGTTCAGCAGAACATGAGCAGCACCTAAGGATAGTACTTATGGTACTAAGAAGACATGCACTTTACGCGAAGTTCAGTAAGTGTGAGTTTTGGCTAGATCGCGTAGCCTTTTTGGGACATGTGATCTCGGGAGATGGAATCTCCGTAGACCCTGCAAAGATTGAGGCGGTGATGGAATGGCCGAGACCTACGACAGTGACGGAAGTTCGTAGCTTCCTAGGTCTGGCGGGGTACTACAGAAGGTTTATAGAGAAATTTTCAAGCCTGTCCCTGCCCTTGACAAGCTTGTTGAAGAAGGATAAGAAGTTCGAATGGACTGAAAAGTGCGAGAGGAGCTTTCAAGCACTAAAAGAGAAGTTGACCACTGCACCGGTCCTGACCATTCCTACAGGACCAGGTGGTTATGAAGTTTATAGTGACGCCTCGTATCAAGGTCTTGGGTGCGTTCTAATGCAACACGGTCGAGTTGTAGCTTACGCATCGAGACAGTTGAAGCCCCACGAGCAAAACTATCCAACTCATGACCTGGAGTTAGCCGCAGTGATCTTCGCGCTCAAAATTTGGAGGCACTATCTGTGCGGAGAAAAGTTTCCAATCTTTACAGATCATCAAAGCCTCAAGTATCTGTTCTCTCAGAAGGAATTGAACATGAGACAACGGAGATGGATGGAACTCCTGAAGGACTACGATTGCGAAATCCTGTACCACCCGGGAAAAGCGAATCGTGTAGCAGATGCGCTTAGTCGTAAGTCCTCTTTGACTTCATTGTTGGCCAAGGAATGGCAACTGCACGGGAAGGTACAAAACTCGGAGTTCAGGTTTGAGATTGGACACCTGAATTGTTTAATGGCCACCTTAAGGATAGAACCTCAAATCAAGACCAAGATTAAAGACCTACAATCTTCGGACCCTTCCTTATTGGACATCTTACAGACCAAAGGGGAACTAAGGAAACCTGGTTTCCAGGTCTCGGAGGATGGAGTCCTGAGCTTCCGAGGGAGACTTTTTGTACCTGATAATCCTGACTTAAGGAACGAAATCCTGTCCGAAGCACACCGAAGTAAGTACAGTGTCCACCCTGGTAACACCAAGATGTACCAGAATCTAAGACCCCACTACTGGTGGAGCGGGATAAAGGCGGACGTGGCAAGATTCGTGGCCAAGTGTCTGACGTGCCAACAAGTGAAGGCGCAACACTGTAAGCCGGGAGGTCTTTTGAACCCTTTGGAAATCCCAGAATGGAAATGGGAGCATATCACAATGGATTTCGTGACCGGCTTACCAAGAAGTCAGAAGGGTCACGATACGATTTGGGTCATAGTGGACAGACTGACCAAATCTGCCCACTTCCTGGCAGTACGAAAGAACCTTCCCTTGGACCGGTTGGCAGACTTATATGTGACCCAGATCGTCAGACTGCATGGTGTGCCGGTAACTATCACCTCCGACCGTGACCCAAGATTCACCGCTTACTTTTGGAAGAGCCTACAAGGAGCCTTGGGTACCCGACTGCAGTACAGTACGGCGTACCATCCCCAGACTGATGGGCAGTCTGAGCAGACCATCCAGACCCTGGAAGACATGCTGAGGGCGTGCGTCATGGATTTTAAAGGAGGATGGGAAAGTCAGTTACCTCTGGTGGAGTTCGCCTACAACAATAGCTTTCAACAAGGCTTAGGGATGGCACCCTTTGAGGCCTTGTATGGACGAGCCTGCAGGACTCCGGTATGTTGGGACGAAGTCAGGGAACGGAAAATTTTGGGACCCGAACTGGTACAACAATCGCAGGAAGCAGTAAAGTTGATTAGACAGAGGTTGAAAACGGCTCAGAGCCGACAAAAAGGCTATGCAGATCGAAGGCGACGGCCCTTGGAATTTGACGAAGGAGAACATGTCTTCCTAAAAGTGTCGCCTAAGAAAGGGATATCTCGTTTCGGAGAAAAAGGCAAGATGAGTCCCCGGTTTGTGGGACCCTTTGAGATTTTGGAGAGGATAGGCCCGGCAGCCTATCGACTGGCCCTACCACCGAACTTGGAACGAATTCACAACGTCTTCCATGTTTCCATGCTAAGGAAGTATGAGCCCGACCCTTCGCATGTGTTAAGCTACGAAGACATTAAGCTGGATGGACAAGTGTCCTACGAAGAAAGGCCAGTCAGGATTGGAGATCGGAAGGAGCGGAAACTCCGGAACAAGGTTATACCCCTGGTCAAGGTGGTATGGGAACATCACGGCTCAGAGAACGCAACCTGAGAGAGCGAAGAGCTCATGCGACAACAACACCCTCTACTGTTTGAAGACTTAGAAGCAGCAAATTTCGGGGACGAAATTTCTTAAGGGGGGTAGGTTGTAATGACCGTGTCGGTCCGGTTCGCAATTTACGGCTAAATTGGGATTTTTCGGGAAATTGGATAATTTCCCCGGTATTTGCGAAATTTGGAAAAATCTTGAAATTAATGCAAATTTGAAGTTTAAAATTTTATAGGGGCCCAAAATATCTTAAATTTCAATTTGGGAATTTTCAGAAAATTTCCAGGAAATTTCTGGAATTTTAAAATTATTTTTCCAATTTTCAGAAAATAAAATACGTTATTTTAATTAAAAAAATCCCAAACCGGCTAGCGAACCGGCCGGTCCGACCGTGCACGCCGCCGGTCCGACCGGGTCGGACCGGGTGGCACGTGCCCCGCGCCCCTCTCTCTTCCTCTCTCCTCCTCTCTCTACGGCATTAGGTCGAACAGTTGATGGACGTCCATCAACTGTTCAACCCGTCGCTTCCACCGGCCAATCAGCCCTGCAGCCACCCACCCTTGACTTGGAGGAGACCGTCGGAGGGGACTACGGCCGTGGGGGAGGCGGCACGTGGCCGGCGGGGCCGGATTTCCCGGCCACGCTCACCCACCCCACTCGGCTTAAAACCGAGTGGGCAAGGGTTTTCGGGGAAGTTTTTCACCGAGTTCCTAGCCTCCTCTCCACGCGTTCTTGGCGTCCTCTTGAAGCTGGTGACTCCCTCTTCCGAACGCCTCCGACCTCCGCCGCCGCCTCGCCGCGAGCCGCCGAAAACAGCCAGTTGCAGGAGGCTTCGCGACCAGCCGTCCGGGAGCTTTTCTGGAAAAAGGCCAGAACCGTGTGCGAGCAGCCGACTTCACGGAGCCGCCCCGCCGTGCTCCGGCCACCCCAGGCCGAGCCACCGCCGCCGTTTGACACGTCGTGACGCAGGCTCCCCGAACCGACCAACACCAAGCTCCGACGAGACCCCAGGCCGACGCACGGAGGCGAGTTCCGAGCCTTCACGACCAGCCGGAAAACCGCAAGGAAGGGGCCACGATCCGGTCCGTGACCCAGCCGACCTGATCCGTGACCCAGCCGACCTGATCCGTGACCCAGCCACGACCCGATCCGTGACCCAGCTGATCCGGTCCGTGGCCTGGCCAAAATCAATCCCTGACCCATCCATCTGATCCGTGCACCGATCCGCCCGATCCGTGCACCGATCCGAGCCGACCCGTGCACGACCCGTGCCTGACCCGTCTGGCCCGTGCACTGACCAGGCCAGCAGAGGAGGAACCGGGCCACTGACCAGGCCCAGTAGCCAGGCCCGAAGGCCCAGCCGACCCGGCCCGGCCAGCAGCCCCGCGGGCCCAACTCGTGGGCCCGACCCGTGAGGCTCAGCCCGGCCCACTTTCAGGCCTAGTTTTCAACCCAGGCCCACTCAGTCGGCCCGGAGGAAAGGAAAAGAAGGCCCGACCCGAAAAAAAAAAAAAAAAAAAAAAAAAAAAAAAAAAAAAAAAAAAAAAAAAACAGGAGGAGGAGCTCAGCAGCAGGCTTGTTGGGACACCCTCCAAGTGAGTGGATCCTAACCTTTTATTAGGCGCATCTCCGTTTTAGTAGAATTTAGCGGGTAGAATTTGGGGCGATTAGAACGGCTAGGGCGATTAGAATTGGTTTAAGCGTAAACTGCAATTCGTATAGAATTAGACCTCATGCTTGGTTTATCTATTAGCCTAGTCGAGTAAAGGATTGCTTGTTTGGCCCACGATTAGTGGTCGGGCCAACTTGTATTGGTCAAGGGTGTCCCTTCTCGTGAAATTACGAGAACACACTTGTGCTCAGTTCAGACTGGGAGTAGTCCGATCGAATTCCCCGAAATTTTGCGATCAGAGTTGGGACTTACTCGAACTGGCAGCTTGGGTGGTTGAGTAGTATTTTACACTCCTTTACCGCTTTACATTAAAGTTAATTTATCGTTAATGTCATTTACTTAGATGCATTTAAATTATGTTTTTTCCTCGCCTAATTAAGTAGTTTAATTTTATAGTTTACTCCGTAATTTCGATCACGCCTATTTAATTTAGATTGCAATTTATTTACTATCTCGCTCATTTATATGGTTGAGTTAGACGATACCCCGCGACCCGGCTTAGACACCCCGATTGGTTGTCGATTAGTGGATAGTAGTATATTCCGATTGTGGGGCCATGGGATGTGAGACTAAAGGTAGGTCTTACCTAGTTCTGCCTGTTACCGCCCGGAGACTGAGAGGGGATGGAACGTCCAGGGACCCTAGGACTGGGATGATCCTAATCTAGGGTTATGGTTTGCTCACTGAGACCGTGGAATCTCACCCCACCACCCCACCACACCAGGACCTCAGAATGGACACGGACAGCTCCGATTCGGAGAACATGGCGGTGGAGGACCATCTCATGGAATGGCCTTCCAAGGAGGAGGAAGCTCAAGATCAGCAGGCGCCGGACCCTCAGGATCAGGAGGAGGATTGGGACCAGGAGCTGGATCGACTGCTGGAGATGGAAGACCCGGGGTTCGATGAGGACCTGGAGGACGTCGGGGGATACTTGCCGCCGGATGTCCCCTTTGAACCGGATGAATTACCCGAGGACGAGGAAGAGTACGAGCTAGGAGTGAATCCTGAGGCTCCTCAGAGTAGGGGAGAGGTCATAGACACTAATGTCCAGGAAGACGGGCTGATCGTCGAATTCCACCGGGAAACGGGGTGGATCTGGAGCACTAGGAGGGATATCTGGTACCCACACCAGCACGTGAAGGTCTACTCAGGGTTCCAGGAAACCGAACTAGAACTCTTACACGAGAGGTGTGAGGTGCTGCAAGGGGGCTACCTGTCGGACTTTAAAGACCCCGAAGGAGAGGACGATTCAGAGGACGGTACGGTAATCGACGGGAAGCCTTCATGTGAGAGGACTTGGCCCAAGCCCCCGACCACTCCTTTGGATAGCCTTAGTCTTCCCTAACTTAGACCGCAACTTTTGTGTGTATAGCTGAGCGGTGCTAGTGTACGTAGGTCTTGCATGACTCTCTTTTGGACCACTCCCCTCTCCCGTACTTGTGATGTGTACCCTTTTTGAAGAACCTTCTGGTATTAGAACTGACGGCGATCTTGGATTGTAAAATTGATGCTGATGGAATGAAAAACGTTTCCTGAAAAGAGTGGTATTTAATTGGATCCTGAAGTAATTGCTACGACCCCGAAACCGGGGTGTGACAGCTTGGTATCAGAGCGAGGTTGTGACCTAGGAAAAGGTCACCTAGTTGGAGTGATAAGGAGCGACGTTTATTCAAGATGGACAGTTGGCATCACACACTCTACCGAAACTGTGAACCTTGGTTAGGTCTGACCACTAGGATAGGGGACCAGACTGAGGTTAGCTCAAGACCCCCACTTGACCTTAGGTTTGGTGTCAATTGTTTAGCTGCGTTGGCACGGTATGGGACGTGTTCAGCAAGGCCGGACATTGGCTAGAGACCATAGGGCTTGGTCTACGCCGGACCCGACCTGGGCGGTATGGGACGCACAGGGCGAGGTCAGGCGTGTGACGTGACGTCTGGTTTAGCTAAGTTGGCACGGTCTAGAATGTGTGCAGCAAGGCCGAATCTGGACTTGTAGTGCCGGAGGGCATGTGGCCATTGATCGGCGTGGCGAGGCTGGGCCTCTGCTGTTGTGACAATGATCCCCCTTTTGAGAAGGTGTGGTGTTTCTGTCACCGCCTGCGTGGCGAAAGTGCGTGGCACCGAGTGAGGGTGGCCACTGATGCACTGAAGTCGAGTTCCTGACGAGGTTTCGACTGGACCCGTGGGGTCGTGTTGTCCTACGGGGTTAGGACGGGTGTTGATGGTGGTTTCCAACACCGAGTGTTGATGATGGTTTCCAACACCGAGTGTTGATGGTGGTTTCCAACACTGTCATAGTATGCGATACTATGTCTCCTTTCGAGGTCAATAGGGTTTTTTAAACGATCTATTTTGGTAGATCTAGCTGTAGTGCTTACCCCTGTTGAATTCCTCAAGGAGTGTCAAAAGCATTGTGATGCTGTAACAGGAAGACCAGATGGTCAGACCGCGGGGGAGACCTCCGCGTAGAAGGGCGACGATTGGTCGCTTCGGGGTGGGGCAGGATGAACCCCAAGAAGATCCCCGTGTTGAGGGACTCGTGAGAACGGTGGAGGATCTGCGGGAGGAAGTCCGCCAGCAAGCAAGAAATCAGGACGCCGCAATCGCAGCTGCGGTAAATGCCGCCTTAGCTGCCGTACGGAATGAGAATGTTGCCGCGGCCCAGGGATCCGCCGTGCGAGTCGACGAGCAGGAAGTTGAGGTTCCGGCCCCTGCTCCTTTGGCTGATGGTACGAATGGGGAGAGGAGGAAACAGAGGCAGGTCGGACAATTCCTAAAGTTGAAACCCCCAGTCTTTACCGGAATGGGAGACCCTGGAGCAGCAGAGGAATGGCTGCTGGAGCTTGAGAAGATATTTAAGGTCATGGAGTGTTCAAACGAAGATCGAGTGACACTCGCGGTGTATCAACTACAGGGGAATGCCCGACATTGGTGGAGGGTCACCAGAGGTATCGCCTTTCCTGGAGGCGCAGTACCTAACTGGGAGGATTTCGTTGAAACTTTCAACGAGCAATATTTCCCCGAGGCAGAGAGAGACGCGAAGCTCGCCGAGTTTCAGAGATTGCGGCAGAATAACCTGACAGTGCGGGAGTATGAGGCACAGTTTACCGCCCTGGCCAAGTATGGCAAGAAGTTGATCGACGATCCAGTGGACAGGGCGAAGAAATTTCGGGAAGGGCTGAAACCCGAAATTAAATCCCAGCTTGCTCCCTTCAACCTACGGGATTACAAGGAGGTGTTCACAAGGGCTCAATTGGTTGAGAAGGACCTAAACGAGAGAGTAGCCGCGTCTGGATCGCGAGCATTCGCGGGTAGAGATGCTAGTAGATTTCGGCATGTAAAGAAGCCGGCAGCAGGGGTGAAGAAGCTCTTTCCAGCTATACGAAACGGGGGAGTCAGGAAGCCCCCCTTTCGTCGAGGGAATTGGTGCCGACAGTGTGGAAAGACGCACCAACCGGGACCCTGTCCCCCGAAGAGCGAGGGATGCTACGGGTGTGGCCAGCTGGGCCACATGGTCCGTGATTGTCCCCAGCGCGCTCCTAGAGCGCAGCCTCAGCAGCAGGTCGGGCAGCTAGCAGGCCTAGCGCCGCCTCTTTTGATGGACCGACCCTCAGCGCAGGGAAGAGTCTATGCGGTGACCAGACATGAAGCACAGAACTCGGGAGGAGTCATAACAGGTACCGTCTCCTTACACCGCAGTTCTGCTTATGCTTTGTTCGACACGGGGGCTACCCACTCGTTCGTCGCTGAGCGTTTTGTGGAGTTAGTAGGGTTGCATGTGGAACCCTTAGCTGTTGTTTTGAATGTCTCGACGCCTCTGCATGTTCACATGTTATCCGTTAACGGATGCAAGGACTGCGAGTTAGAGCTCAGCGGAGTTAGAAGTTCGATTGATTTGGCGGTTTTAGATTTGCGTGATTACGATGTTATTATTGGCATGGATTGGTTGACTAGACAGAAAGCTACGGTGGATTGTTCTAGGAAACTTGTAAGGTTCCGCCCGTTTGAGGACTCGAGTTACGAGTTCCTCGGGAGTCACGGCGGACCTTCAACCGCAGTTATCTCTTCTTTGGAAGCGACGCAGTTGTTAGAGGATGGCTGTCAAGGCTATCTAGCTAGCGTTGTTGACACGACGATCGAAGGACCAGTGTTAGAGAAAATCGCTGTAGTTCGGGAGTTTTCCGATGTTTTTCCAGAAGAACTACCTGGGTTACCCCCAGAGAGAGAGAGATAGAATTTGCTATTGAAGTGCCTTCTGGAACGGAGCTGATCTCCAAGGCTCCCTATCGGATGTCACTCTCCGAATTAAAGGAGTTGAAGGTACAAATGCAAGAACTACTGGATAAAGGATTCATCCGCCCAAGTGCGTCACCATGGGGTGCGCCGGTCCTCTTTGTAAAGAAAAAGGACGGATCCTTAAGACTTTGCATTGACTACAGGCAACTGAACAAGGTGACAATCAAGAATAGATACCCGCTACCCAGGATTGACGATCTATTTGATCAGTTACAAGGGGCTAAGGTCTTCTCGAAGATTGACCTGAGGACGGGATACCACCAATTAAGAATTAAGGAGGAAGATATCCCGAAGAGTGCCTTTCGAACTCGCTATGGACATTACGAGTTCACAGTGATGCCGTTTGGGTTAACCAATGCTCCAGCTGCCTTCATGGATTTGATGAACAGGGTGTTCAGGGAGTACTTGGACAGGTTCGTCATAGTCTTCATCGACGATATACTAATCTACTCAAAGAGTTCAGCAGAACATGAGCAGCACCTAAGGATAGTACTTGCAATACTACGAGACATGCACTCTACGCGAAGTTTAGTAAGTGTGAGTTTTGGCTAGATCGCGTAGCCTTTTTGGGACATGTGATCTCGGCAGACGGAATCTCCGTAGACCCTGCAAAGATTGAGGCGGTAATGGATTGGCCGAGACCTACGACAGTAACGGAAGTTCGTAGCTTCCTAGGTCTGGCGGGATATTACCGAAGGTTTGTAGAGAAATTTTCAAGCCTATCCCTACCCTTGACAAGCTTATTAAAGAAGGATAAGAAGTTCGAATGGACGGAAAAGTGCGAGAGGAGCTTTCAAGCACTAAAAGAGAAGTTGACCACTGCACCAATCCTAACCATTCCTTCGGGACCAGGTGGTTATGAGGTTTATAGTGACGCTTCATATCAAGGTCTTGGGTGCGTTCTAATGCAACACGGTCGAGTTGTAGCTTACGCATCGAGACAGTTGAAGCCCCACGAGCAAAACTATCCAACGCATGACCTGGAGTTAGCCGCAGTGATCTTCGCGCTCAAAATTTGGAGGCACTATCTGTGCGGAGAAAAGTTTCCAATCTTTACGGATCATCAGAGCCTCAAGTACCTGTTCTCTCAGAAGGAGCTGAACATGAGACAACGGAGATGGATGGAACTCCTGAAGGACTACGATTGCGAAATCCTGTACCACCCAGGAAAAGCGAATCGTGTAGCAGACGCGCTTAGTCGCAAGTCCTCTTTGACTTCACTATTGGCCAAGGAATGGCAACTGCACGAGAAGGTGCAAAACTCGGAGTTCAGGTTTGAGGTTGGACACCTGAATCATTTGATGGCCACCTTAAGGATAGAACCTCAAATCAGGACCAAGATTAAAGATCTACAATCTTCGGATCCTTCCTTAACGAACATCTTACAGACCAAAGGGGAACTAAGGAAACCTGGTTTCCAGGTCTCGGAGGATGGAGTCCTAAGCTTTCGAGGGAGACTTTGTGTACCTGACAATCCTGATTTAAGGAACGAGATCCTGTCCGAAGCACACCGAAGTAAGTACAGTGTCCACCCGGGTAACACCAAGATGTACCAGAATCTAAGACCCCACTACTGGTAGAGCGGAATGAAAGCGGACGTGGCAAGATTCGTGGCCAAGTGTCTAACGTGCCAACAAGTGAAGGCACAACACTGTAAACCGGGAGGTCTTTTGAACCCTCTGGAAATTCCAGAATGGAAATGGGAGCATATCACGATGGATTTCGTGACCGGCTTACCAAGAAGCCAAAAGGGTCACGATATGATTTGGGTCATAGTGGACAGACTGACCAAATTTGCCCACTTCCTGGCAGTACGAAAGAACCTTCCCTTGGACCGGTTGGCAGACTTATATGTGACCCAGATCGTCAGACTGCATGGTGTGCCGGTAACTATTACCTCCGACCGTGACCCAAGATTCACCGCTTACTTTTGGAAGAGCCTACAAGGAGCCTTGGGTACCCGACTGCAGTATAGTACGGCGTACCATCCCCAGACTGATGGGCAGTCTGAGCGGACCATCCAGACCCTGGAAGACATGCTGAGGGCGTGCGTCATGGATTTTAAAGGAGGATGGGAAGGTCAGTTACCTCTGTTGGAGTTCGCCTACAACAATAGCTTTCAACAAAGCTTAGGGATGGCACCCTTTGAGGCCTTGTATGGACGAGCCTGCAGGACTCCGGTATGTTGGGACGAAGTCAGGGAACGGAAAATTTTGGGACCCGAACTGGTACAACAATCGCAGGAAGCAGTAAAGTTGATTAGACAGAGGTTGAAAACGGCTCAGAGCCGACAAAAAGGCTATGCAGATCGAAGGCGACGGCCCTTGGAATTTGACGAAGGAGAACATGTCTTCCTAAAAGTGTCGCCTAAGAAAGGGATATCTCGTTTCGGAGAAAAAGGCAAGCTGAGTCCCCGGTTTGTGGGACCCTTTGAGATTTTGGAGAGGATAGGCCCGGTAGCCTATCGACTGGCCCTACCACCGAACTTGGAACAAATTCACAACGTCTTCCATGTTTCCATGCTAAGGAAGTATGAGCCCGACCCTTCGCATGTGTTAAGCTACGAGGACCTTGAGCTGGATGGACAAATGTCCTGTGAAGAGAGGCCAGTCAGGATTGAAGATCGGAAGGAGCGGAAACTCCGGAACAAGGTTATACCCCTGGTCAAGGTGGTATGGGAACATCACGGCTCAGAGAACGCAACCTGGGAGAGCGAAGAGCTCATGCGACAACAACACCCTCTACTGTTTGAAGACTTAGAAGCAGCAAATTTCGGGGACGAAATTTCTTAAGGGGGGTAGGTTGTAACGACCGTGCTCGGTCCGGTTCACAATTTACGGCTAAATTGGGATTTTTCGGGAAATTGGATAATTTCCCCGGTATTTGCGAAATTTGGAAAAATATTGGATTTAACGCAAATTTGAAGTTTAAAATTTTATTGGGGCCCAAAACATTTTAAATTTCAATTTGGAAATTTTCAGGAATTTTTCGGGAAATTTTCAGAATTTTAAAATTATTTTTCCGAATTTCGGAAATTAAAATATATTATTTTAATTAAAAATCCCAGACCGGCCAGCGAACCGGCCGGTCCGGCCGTGCATGCCGCCGGTCCGACCAGGTCGAACCGGGTGGCACGTGCCCCGCACGCGCCTCGCGGCTTCCCTCTCTCCCTCTCTCCTCTCTCTCTCTGCGGCATTAGGTCGAACAGTTGATGGACGTCCATCAACTGTTCAACCCGTTGCTTCCACCGGCCAATCAGCCCTGCAGCCACCCACCCCTGACTTGGAGGAGACCGTCGGAGGGGACTACGGCCGTGGGGGAGGCGGCACGTGGCCGGCGGGGCCGGATTTTCCGGCCACGCTCACCCACCCCACTCAGCTTAAAACCGAGTGGGCAA